>JAUCBL010000959.1:0-29353 GCA_033807585.1 Hydrophis major | reverse complement strand
GACTCGGATCCAGTGACTCAGTTTCAGCTCTTTATTTGGTCCCGAGATCGGCTCGGCTTCAAGGGAAAACAGCAGCTTTTATTCTTTGGCCGCAGCCAATGACACCGCTCTGAATCTCCCGCGATTAGTTTCCACCAATCCTGGGGGATTTGCAGCAGGCCAATCGGTGCAGCTCGCTTGACCAATCAGATCGCCGTGTGCTTGACCAATCACTACGCGGCGTTTACAAGTATGTTAATGACCGTACAGAACACCCCTCCCCTCTTGGTCTGGTCCTATGTAACGTAGTCCCATAAGTAGGCGGGGCTTCGTACTTGCCTACTTGACCTGCGCAGGTTAGTTGGTGCTTGGCTCCCGGCCGGTTCGGTCGGGTTCTGTGTTGCTCTCTGCCTCGTTGATGGAACTGCCTGGAAGGTTTCACCGGGCCTTTCGTCGCAGCTCCCTCCCAGTCTACCCAGGCTGGTTGAGCTGCGGTTGTTGCCGCTCCCACCTGGTCTTTCTGGGCTGGTTGAGCCGGCCTGGCTGCTTCCCCCTGGTGAGGCTTCAAGCTGGCTGCTTGTCGGTGAGTATTGCTGGTTTCTTTCTGTTGGTGGTTGGTTCCCGAGGACTTCCCTCCCCTCTTGGTTTGTGTAATGTGGGTTCCCTTCTCTCTCTGGGTGTCTGCCTGTGTCTGTTTGTGTGTTGGTTGTGTTTCCTGTGGTTGTTCTCGATCTTAATTGATCGATGTGTCGTTTCCATGCTCGTCCGTCGGTTGTTTGCAGCCGGTACAAGCGGGGACCTGTCACTTGGGTTATGGTTGCTGGCACCCAAAGTGGATCCCCGGTAAGGTTCTTCGCGTAGACTGCGTTGCCTGGTGTAAATGTTCGGTGTTTGCTTGAGGAGTTTGGGGTTTTTTCTGGGTTGTATGTGGGGTGCAGCCTGTCGAGTGGGGACCTTAATTTCCTCCCCATTAATAGTTCTGCCGGGCTTTTGTTGTTTGTCGTGTTCAGGGTTATGTGTTGTATAAAAAGCATTGTGTTTATTTTTTCTTGGATTTCCCTGTGTTCAATTTTTTGGATTGTTTTTTTCGTAAATTGAACCATTCGTTCCGCCCTCCCATTCACCGCCGGATATGCTGGCGCTGTCAGTGCATGCCATATTCCCCATTCTGCTAGGAATTTTTTGAATTCCAACAAGGTAAATTGGGGCCCGTTGTCCAACACGATGACATTTGGGAGGCTGTGGGTTGCGAACAGCTTGCTGAGTTCCTTGGTCACGGCCTCCGTGGTGGTGGTTTTCATGTTGCTTACCTCCAACCAATTGGAGTAAGCATCTACCGTGATAAGGAATATGTGTCCCTTAGTGGGCCTGGCAAAATCTATGTGAATCCTGGACCATGGTCCCCTGGGGTTTTCCCATTCCAGGATTGGTGCGGCGGGAGGACTCGGCCTGGTTTCTTGGCAATGTTTACATGCTGCCACCCAAGTCTCGATCTGTTTGTCCATCACTGGCCACCAGGCGTAACTCCTGGCCAGGGCTTTTGTTCTAACTATGCCTGGGTGCCCCTCGTGTAATAACTCCAATACCTTCCCTTGTAATTTTTCCGGAATAACAACCCTATCCCCCCAAAGTACACAACCTTTTTGTAATGACAGTTCTGTTTGCCGATTCCGAAATGTCCTGAATGATTCGTCGTCGGCTTTTTCCAGCCACCCTTTCTCTATCCAATGTAACACCCGCGCCAGACATTTGTCTTTATTAGTTTCGCGGACAATGTCTGACGCAGTTATGGGTAGATCGGGCAGAGTCTCTATGCTAAGGGTGGCCGTCGTGGGTGCTGGTCGGTGTCTAGGTCCAGTAGCAGCGTGCGGCTCAGGGCGTCTGCGTGGGTGATCGGCTTACCGGGTTGGTGTGTGAGCCGGTAGCTGTAGGCGGCAAGGAATTCGGACCACCTTGTCATTCTAGGAGATAGAATGTTCGGGGTGGCCCTGTTCCCTGCAAGGATTCCCAGCAGTGGCTTGTGGTCGGTGTTGATGGTGAACGTCCGGCCGTAGAGGTACTCGTGGAACCTCTTCACTGCAGCGACGATAGCCAGGGCCTCTTTGTCCAGCTGACTGTAGTTTCTCTCCGGTTTGGTGAGGGTCCTTGAAAAGAAGGCGATGGGTGCTACTTTTCTGTTGGGGAGAGTGTGGCTGAGGATGGTGCCGACGCCGAAAGGTGATGCGTCGCATGTGACGGCTAGTGGTAGGGTCTCGTTGTATTGGATGAGGGTGGCATCCGAGGTGAGCAGGTCCTTGGTTTTGTTGAAGGCGGCTTCCTCAAGTTTTCCCCAAGTCCATGTGGACGCCTTGTCCAAAAGCCTATGCAAAGGCTCCGCCACAGTCGCCTTTTGGGGCAGGAACACATTATAAAAGTTAAGCTGTCCTAGAAATGCCTGTAGTTCTGTTTTATTCTTCGGCGTGGGGACTTCTTTAATGGCTCTGATTTTTTTTTCAGTCGGGTGGATGCTGTGTCGGTCTAGGAGGTATCCTAGGAACTCGACCCACTCTGTGTGCAGTTGGCATTTTTCTATTTTCACCTTTAGCCCGGCCTCCTTGAATTTTGCTAGTACCTCCCTTAGACGACCCTCTAGTTCTTTTTGGTTGGCTGCTGACACCAGTACTTTGTCGAAGTAGGGCACCACCCCCTTAATTCCTTGCAAGAGTCTCTCCATGAGGCTCTGGAAAATTCCCGGAGCCACGCTGACTCCAAACTGGAGTCTCTTACAGCAAAATGCTCCCCGGTGGGTTACTACGGTCTGCGCCTCTGCGGTTTCTGTGTCGACCGGCAGCTGTTGATAGGCTTGTGCCAGGTCGAGCTTCGCAAAGACCTTGCCTCCCCCCAGTGAGTGTAGGAGGTGCTGCACTACTGGAATGGGGTAGGCACTTTGTTGTAAGGCGCAATTTAGGGTGGCCTTATAGTCCCCGCAGATTCTCACCGACCCATCGGGCTTGACTGGGGTGACTATGGGGGTCTCCCACTGGGCATGATCGATTGGCTCTAGGACCCCTTTTTTGATGAGCTTGTCTATTTGCTCATCGATCTTGTGCCGGAGTGCAAAAGGTACCCGCCTTGGTTTTAGGCATATTGGGGAAATGCTGGGGTCTAGGCTGAAGGAAATAGGGGGCCCTCGGTAATTGCCTAGGGTGCTGTCGAACACTTCCCTTGCGAGTTGCTTTTCCCAGTCGGCATCTGCGACGTGGTCGACGCCCGTAACTTCGATCCTGAGTGGTGCGAACCACTGTAGTCCCAAAAGGCTGGGGTGGTCTCGATCCACAATTGTCAGGGGAAGCCTTGCTGTGCGCCCTTTGAAGGTTACTTTGAAATATCCTATTCCGGCTACCGGGATGCGATTCCCCCGGTAGTCTTTAAGGATTAATTTCTGGGTTTCCAGTCCCCTTTCGTGGATCGCGGTCACCAAATGCTTGATTTCCCACCATGCAAACATGGAGACGTAGGATCCAGAGTCCACCTCCATCTTGCATGGTTCGTCCTCGATGCCCACTTCCACATATACCTTTCGGGCTTCTGCGCTGGATGAGTGGCCGATGACGACCGTCTGGTGGGTTTCCTCCCTCTGTCGGTTCTCACTGTTCCGTTGGACCCGTCCGTCTTGGTTCCAGCGATTTTCAGCTTGGCGGTCTCTGGGCCTGGGGGGGTGCCGTCTCATCTTCGGTTGCTGTGATCTCGCCGTCGGGGGCTGTAGGCTTTCTTAAGTCGGCAGACTTGGGCGATATGGCCTCTTTTATCGCAGTGTCGGCAGATCGCATTGAAAAACCGGCACTTCAATCGAAGGTGGTCGCCTCCGCACCTGGCACATTGGGGTCCCGACTTACGACTCCACTGGTCGCACCGGTCTCGTCCTGTCTGGAGTCGATGGATGTCCTCTTCCCCGTCCGTGGTATCGGAGGCGGAGTTGAAGTCGCCATGGTGGGCCAAGGTCTCTCAGCGGCTTGCTTCGGGGCATGCTTCGGTCACTGTGCCCTTCTCGGTGGTCGCGGTGCAGTCCCCGGTGTCCAGTCTCTGCAATCGAGCTGCCAATTTCTGGGTTGCTTTGGCTGTGGTGGCTTCGGCGAGGGCGTCAGCGAGGGCGATGTCACCTTTTGCCATCAGTCGGCTTTGCAGGACTGGGTTTCTGAGTCCAAGGATGACACGGTCTCGCAGAGTCTCGTCCATGTCCGTGAACCTGCATATGCTCCCGAGGTTCCGTAGATCAGCCACAAAGTCGCTGATGCTCTCACCCGATCTCTGGTCCTGCTGGTAGAAATTGTGCCGCCTGATGAGGGTGGGCACAGCGGGGGCATAGTGGTTTCGGAGCAACGGCTCAAGATCGGTCCAGTCCATTGCCTTCACATCCTTAGGTTTTGCGAGAGCTTTTGCCATCTTAACACTGCAGGCCCGCAGTGTGTTAAAAAGACGGCTCTTTTCTTCTGCCCGGTTGCATCCTTTAAGTTGCTAATTTCGAGGAACATTAGGAATCGGTCTGTATATGATTCCCAATCCTCGGTAGTGGGGTTAAAAGGTGCGGGCAGTGCGATGCTGGCTATCTTGTCGGTCTCGCTTCCTCAGGACATGTGCTTGATGGGGATTACTCTTGAAATCCAATCTTCATCGCCAGTGTCATGACCATCGCGGGAATGGAGACTCGGATCAGTTTCAGCTCTTTATTTGGTCCCGAGATCGGCTCGGCTTCAAGGGAACAGCAGCTTTTATTCTTTAGCCGCGGCGGCCGCGGCCAATGGCACCACTTTGAATCTCCCGCGATTAGTTTCCACCAATCGCGGGGGATTTGCGGCGGGCCAATCAGTGCGGCTCGCTCGACCAATCAGATCACCGTGCGCTTGACCAATCGCTACGTGGTGTTTACAAGTATGGTAATGACCGTACAGAACACTTTCTTTTTCTTTCTTTGTCCCTTCCTTCCATCTCTCCCTTTCTTTGTTTATCCCTTTCCTTCCCTTTGCTTCCTTTCTCTTTTCTTTCTTTTTCTTTGTTTTCTTTCTTGTCTCTCTTTTCCTCTCTCATTCCCTCTTTTTCTCTCTTTCTCCCTTCTCTGTACCACTCTGTCTCTCTCTCTCTGCCTCTTTCCCTATCTTCCCCTCCCCCCCACTTTGTGTGTGTGTGTGTGTGTGTGTGTGTGTGTGTAAAAGAGAGGCATGGATAAGTCTGACCAGGTCGGGTCTCTTTAAAAACCTCCCCAATTATGAACCGGCCCTTTCAGGGGACACTTTTCCCCAAGCAGGACGAAGCTTCTCTCCCAATGGGATCAAAAGGACCTCCACCCAATCATGATTCAAATTCATCTGAATTCAGGCCCTGGTCAACAGAATTCCCTTTTTTCTTTGCTAGTTTGGGCACAAGGAGCAAACAAACCTGAAGCTCTTAGTGACACATTCCCCAGCCCTTGTGGGATTCTCACCAGTTTGAAGGAGATACTAAACCATAGGTGGTTCACAAAATGGAGCAGTGCGAGAAGGTAAGGGTGACGGTGGGGGATAGCGAAGCGGCCGGCTCCCTATCTTCCCCTCTCTCTCCCCCCCCTCTCTCTGTGTCTGTATGTGTGTATCTGTGAATGTGAATTTGTGTGTGTGTCCCTGAAAGCCGCAGCATGGCCAAGCCAGCAAGCTCTCTTTGGCACTCTTCGCTACTTTTTTCATTTCTTGTTTTTCGAATCCAAACTGGCTAAACAACGATTGCCAGAGAGCGGTGGAAGCATCTATTCGGGTGACCCTCCTCCTCCTCCTCCTCTTCCTCCTCCTCTTGCACCCGGCAGATGTGGATGGATCAAGAGGGTGCAGTTGTGTGGGGAGATGCTCGCTCCTCAAGTAAGCATCTACCCGCCCCATACTTGGTTTTGCTGTGCTTTGGCATTTACTTGAGGAACATCTCCCCATGCACATGCATCCTCCTAGCCCTGCCACAATGGCCGGTTATGAGAGGAGGAGGAGGAGGAGGAGGAGGAGAAGGGTCATCCAAAGGGATGCTTCCACCGTGGCCTGGCGATCATTGTTCAGCCAGTCTGCATTCCAAAAAGAAGAAATGAAGGAAGTAGTGAAGAGCGCCAAGGAGAGCTTGCTGGCTTGGTCATGCCACGGCTTTCAGGGAGACACACACATACAGAATGGGAGAGAGAATCAGGAAGATAGGGACCCAGCTGCTTCACTATCCCCCGCCGTCACCCTCACCTTCTTAGACCAGGCGAGGGAGGAGCAGGGCCAGCCGCTTCAGCAAGGTGAAGAGGAGGCAACCAAGCACAGGCGAGTAGAAACCTGGCAACGGCAGCTCCTAAAGGGCTTTGAGGTCGGATGACCTGGAGCGGCCATGATCTGAGTGAGCATTGCACCACAGGTTCACCTGATTGCCCACTTCTTTGGTGTTGGCTTTACGGAGCCGTAGCGTGAGGTCTGGGCTGACACGTGACAGCAGTGCCTTTAGCTGTGCTTGCTTATAAGTGTCCAAATAATCTGGTGAAGAGAGTGGAGGAGTCACTCAAGTAGACCTCCCCCATCCGCAGTCCTCCTCCTGCAGAAAAAGGCCATTCCCTGAGCTAAGAAGGCAAGGACCTGCGGCTCGACTCACTCAATTCCTAGGGCTACTGCAAATGGTCTCAATTCAACACGGAGAGGGTAACTCCCCCTGGCAGTTCCCCTTTCTCTCACTGCTCTGATTTCCTGTTGCTTGCCTCCAGCCTGAACCCCAGGTTGGACCACTAAAAGGCCACTTCCCCACTTCTCAACGGCACTCCTGTGGCGGCCACTGCAGGACTCTCCATCTCTTTCTCCAAATTCTCCCTCCACTTCAAAATGACAACACATGTTGCCGACATGGGTACAACAGGGCTGCCGGTCACCTTTACCCCCCACCCCACTTGCCTTTTGCTGCTGCCACCTGGATCCCTAACCCCCAGCAGGTAACGCCCAGCACCTGCGGTGAATCCCAGCTAAATTTCCCTGTACTGGAGGACATGTGGAGAGGCTCATGTTCGCCTGCTGCTGGGAAAGCAAGAGAGTCTTTCCCGGCACAGCGAAAAGTTTGCAACTTCCCCTCCAATAGGGAAATGGGTGGCTTTGGGCGGCAGAGAAGCAGCCCACTTGAATCTAATTTATCTCTGCCACCCGGAGCTCTTGCGGGAAAGACTTTCTTGCTCTCCCAGCAGTAGGAGAACACGAGCCTCTCCACATGTCTTCCAGTACAGCGAAATGTAGCTCAGGTTACCACCAGTCTGCATCTCGCCCCCTGACTGGATTCACTGCAGCTGCTGGGCCTTACCTGCTGGGGGTGAGGGCGGCGGGTGATGGCAGCAAAAGGCAAGAGTGGTGGTGGGTTTAACGGTGACCAGCAGTGGCAGGTAGGTAACTGGGCCCCAGAGCTTGCAGAGCCTCACTCACCCAAGGAGATCAGGCAAGGCCACAACGGAAGGCATGCAGAAATGGCTGGCTGGCGAATGTGTAAAAGAAAGCTGCAGGCAATGCCGCACATGCATGATAAGGACTGACTGGGAGCGAAGGGGAGGAGTGGCCGGAATAGGTTGGGGCCAGTCAGTGGTGCAATTTGCTGGTTCTCTGAACTGCACAGAATCATAACAACTGGTTCTATAGAACTGGACGGAACCAGTAGAATCTCACCCCTGGTTCAATCTCTCCAGACTTTTCTATTTAATAAAGTCCTTTTTTTTTGGCAATGTGAGATGCCAAAAGCAAAAGAGAGGAACTAACAGAAGAATCTTCTAGAATTTATATCTCCAACCATTGGAAATAGTGAGAGATTTTGTATTTACTTAAGTGAAGACCAGAGGCTAATATCTAATATCTTGTCTAATATCCATGTTTACCTCCATTTTCCATGGATGGAGAGTCCTAACACATTTCCTTTGGCAATCCTTTTTTTTTTTTCTGCTCAGTCCTTTCCTCAATCTGAATGCGTGGAAAGTTGTCATCCTGGATTTGTCAAGAGGGCTCGAGAAGGAGAGCCATTTTGCTGCTATGACTGTGTTAATTGTCCAGAGGGGACCTTCTCCACTCAGAAAGGTGGGTGACACCAGAGGAAAGGAAGGCCTGGTGGAACTGGATCCATCCAGAGCATTGTCATGAAAGTGTGAATTAAAACACACTTTGAAGCTGAATTGGTTTCTTCTTTATTTCCAAAATGCCCCATTTCTTATCTAAACAGAAGAACAAAAAGACTGTGAAGGAAGGGCTGGATAGAGAGAGGTGGCTGTGGCAGTTTGGGCAAGTTTTACTACTGCCAGAGAAAATATTTCTTCTTTTTAGCTTGGATGTGTCCTTCCTTCCACATTGACTTCTCCAGGAACACCTGAGTTCCTTGAAATGTGACGAATGGTTTTAGGTCCACCACCTGAAAGTAGAATTGCAGTCTACATGGGTTCCCTTTCAGGAACTTTGAAAAGGTATTGCTGATATACGAGATGCACAATGTGGTGGCATGGACAGTTATGCCTGTTTCTGGCTGCACCCCTATCACCACTGCTCCAATGGCCATTTCAAATTATTTGCAGCAGTCACTTGATCCACCAGCATCCTCTGAGGCAAGTATGATAAGAATTGCCACCTGACAGATAAGTTTCTCTAGAAAGATTAATTGATTCATTGCTTATCTTTAGTAATGGAGGTTCCTATCAATATTCTGAACATTACAAAAGAAATCATTCAAGTCCTAAGCCTTCCCTCAATTTCATAGCCTGTCAAAAATATACCATAGCTATATTTTTTACAAGTGATACACTTATTTTTTTTGTCTCTGGAGATATGAAGAAATCCATCCTGGAAATGCTGCTGATAATCACTTGTTCCCAAAGAACATACAATGTATCTTGAAATGCAAAGGACAAAGAAATATGGGGTTGTTGTTTTTTTCTCAGATGCAGAAAAATGCACCAAATGTCCGGATGATAAATTCCCAAATAAAAAAAGAATCCAATGTATCCCCAAAGTTATAACCTTCCTGTCTTATGAAGAACTTCTGGGCATCATCTTGGTTTCTTTTGCCCTACTCTTCTTCCTAACCACAAGCCTTGTTTTAATTATCTTCATTAAATACCGAGAAACTCCCCTTGTCAAAGCCAACAACCGGGACCTCTCCTACATCCTCCTGGTCTCCCTCCTGCTTTGTTTCTTGTCTTCTTCTCTCTTCATTGGTCAACCAAGGAAAGCCACCTGCCTTCTCCGACAAACAGTCTTCAGCATCATCTTCTCAGTTGCTGTTTCTTCTCTCTTGGCCAAAACCATCACGGTGGTGCTGGCCTTCCTGGCCACAAAACCCGGAAACCGAGCAAAGAGATGGTTGGGAAAGAGCTTGGCCAACTCCATCATCCTTTCTTCTTCTTCTGTCCAAGTGCTCAACTGCTCCATCTGGCTGGGAGTTTCTCCCCGCTTCCCTGACTCTGACCTCCACTCCCAGCCTGGAGAGATCACCCTGCAATGCAATGAAGGGGCCGTTGTCATGTTCTACGTCACCCTCAGCTACATGGGCTTTCTGGCTGCCATCTGCTTCACGGTGGCTTTCCTGGCCAGGAATCTGCCCGGGGCCTTCAACGAAGCCAAGCTGATCACCTTCAGCATGCTGGTCTTCTGCAGTGTCTGGGTGACTTTTGTACCCACCTACCTGAGCACCAAAGGGAAACACATGGTGGCTGTGCAGGTCTTCTCCATCCTGGCATCCAGTGCTGGTCTGCTGGGCTGCATCTTCATCCCCAAGTGCTACATTATCTTTCTGAGGCCAGACCTGAACACAAAGGAGCAGCTTACAGCCAGAACAAATGTAAAAACATAAGACATAACACTGTGACATTTAAAGAATTGTAAAATTTCATTTTATTTGAAAGTAGACACTAATTATTTCAACTTAGATAGTGTGCAGGAATCAAAAAAATCATGCCTACATTTTTCAATGGGAAATGTTTGAACGATTTTTATCCTTGTAACTCTCTCCATCTCAGTAAATCTTGCTAAAGGGAACTCTGAAAATCATTCAGAGGAATTTGTTGTTCAGCTAATGCCAATGAATTGGATACCTTAGTCATACTGAGAGCAGCTAAAAGTGTATCTATGAGAGAATGAATAGGAAAAGTGGTAAGATGGCTTGTGTGGGAGCCAAGCTCCAACTATGTTGTTTGACAATCTCCATGAGAGCCATTGGCCATCCCACCAAGCCAGAGAAGGCAGAGGTCTCCAGGTCCTCTTGCTTAGCAGTTCTCATCCAATAAGACCTAGTTAGCGCCCCTTTCCCATAGCTGCTCCTGCCCTATGAAAGAAACTTCTCCATGAGATCCACCATCCTCTCTCCACCCCTGATTAACGTCGGTTCTTTTCCCCAGTGCTTGAGCTAGTTGAGACAAGAGTCCAGAAGATACAGAAGGAGGAGGAGAAGCCCCACGGGAGAGTCAGGCTGCATCCTGACGAAATTGGGCTCATTGTGGCTGCACCATGTGAATAGTTGCAAGCAGGAATTTGGGGGCGTCTCAAACTCCACCAGAGGAAAGAAGGTCTCTCTCTCTCTCTCACTTTCTCTCCAAGGTGGGAAGCCCAGCAGTGCAACCCTTGAAGGCTTCACCTGGGTGTTCACCTCAGTCCTGTGGGGGTGCTTCCAGCACCGGAAGCCCCAGAAATACGTCCTACCAAGGACTTTACTCCAGGCTCCCTGGAAGTGAGCAGAAATGGGGAAAAGAAAGGTGAATATTCTGACTAAGAGACCCTGAACGTCTCTAGAGATAAATTTCAAGGAACTATAAGGCAATAAAGGCAATCCTCCACTTATGACCATTTTTACTTAGCAATTTTTGTTGCTAAGTATATTCTGTCTCATTTTACCAACTTTTTTGCCTCGGTTGTGAAGCAAATGAGTGCAGTGTTTAGTTAAATCATTCGGTCGTCAAGCAAGTCTTCCAGTGACCCCAATGACCCCAAGGTACTGCAAGTGTCATAAATATATGCCTGAGTTTTTGTCACATGACCATGGGGTGCTGGAATGGTCGTTAGTGTGAAGACTGGTCATAAGTCACTTTCCTCAGTGCCATTGTAACAGTTATTTGCTTTTGGTTAGAGTTTTGGTTAAACTAGGTTATGTAATTACCTTTAGGGGAGAAAACTGCATAATAGAAAAGGAAGGTAAAAAAGTGACTGCAACTTTAAAAGGTGAATTGCATGTGTTAAATGATAACTTATCAGAGGTGGCTAACATAGTGTATAATAATGTTAAACCTCATGATGAATGCATACATTTGTTACACAGACGTTTAGGGCATATAAATTTTAAAATGCTAAAGCAAACGGTTGAACTGTCTAAGGGTATAAAACTGAAACCTTGCAGTAAGTATTTGCACTGTAATGCTTGCAGTCAAGAAAAAAGCAAGGTAATGCCAGCAAATAGAATTAATGGATTTAAAACTAAAGAGCCTCTAGAGGTCATATTTGCTGATATTATAGGTCCTAAAAAACCAAGTGTGGGAGGTGCTTGTTATATATTAAGTATAATGGATCATTATTCTAGATATGGTTTCTGTTATTTAATGAAGAGTAAAATGGAAACATATCAGAATTTCTTTAATTGGTTGAAGTTTGCAGAAAGAAAAACTAAAAGGAAACTAGCAACTCTTGTAACTGATAATGGTACAGAATTTATAAATAATAAATTCCAAACTAGACTGAAGATGGCAGGTGTTGAACATAAAAAGTCTGCATCATATAGGCCACAACATAATTCCTTTATAGAAAGACAAGGCCAAACAATACAGGCAATGGCTAGTACTATATTGTCGGATTCAGGATTACCTGAAACTTTGTGGGGAGAAGCAATAATGTGTGGTAATCATATATTGAATAATGTTGTTAATTCAACAACAGGTGAATTACCATTCACACGGTGGCATGGTAGAAAACCTGACCTAAGCTACATGCACACATTTGGAGAACCAGCATGGGTGCAGATTCCTACACAACTGAGACATAAGGGGCAACATAGGGCTAAAAAGTTATTCTTTGTAGGTTATGAATCTAATCACAAATCATACAGATTCTGGGGAAAAGGTACATCTAGAGTTTACTGTAGTGCTTGTGCACAATTCCTTGAACATGTAGGATGGAAAAACTGGAGCAAGATTCAAGTAAGGAAGTAATCATAGAAACCTACAAAAGACCAAAATAACATATCAGTAATAAGAAGAGTACAATTAAAAAGGAAGTACAGGAAGAGCATATAGGACCAGAACAGGAAGAAATAGGTGAACAGGAAGAAATAGATAACCAGGAACAGGTAGTACGTGAAAGTCCACCTGTAAGCCCTGTAATACCTAGACGTTCAACACATGAAACCAGACCACCTGACAGGTATCAAGCAAGTGTAGTTTGTCAAGTTTGTAAAGTTCCAACTACTGTTGAAGAACTTAGAATGTATCCTGCAAAGGATCAAGAGAATTGGCATAGAGCAATGGAGAAGGAACTAAATTCATTAAAACAAATGGAAGTTTATGAAAATGTTAAATTACCTCCAGGTGAAAAGTCCATTGGCTGTAAATGGATATTGAAATTAAAAACAGGTAAAAATGGGACTGTTACCCATAAGGCTAGGTTGGTAGCTCAAGGATTAAATCAAACTGCATGTGATTATGATGAAGTATTTGCACCGAGTCTAAAAGCAACAACCTTGAGAGCAGCTTTAGTGTGGGCAGCTAAGAAGAACTATATCATAAATCACTTAGATGTAGAAACTGCTTATCTGCATGCACCATTGCAGCACACTATATACTTAAAGAACCCTGTAAGAATTAAGGATGATAAAACGAATAATGACTGTTGGAAACTTAAAAAGAGTCTCTATGGATTAAAACAATCTGGTTATGAATGGAACCGATATATTGTTAAGGAGTTAAACAATATAGGGTTTAAAGCAGGTTTAGCTGATCCATGTGTTTTTAAAAAAGAGATAAATTGAATAGTGTCATTATTATTGTTGTTTACAGATGATATTGCATTAATTACAAAAACTAATAATGAAGCTACTGAAATAATATCATTATTAGGTAAGAGGATAAAATTAAAGCAATTAGGAGAGATAAAACAGTATCTAGGATTGACAATAAATAAAACCAAAGGTGGCTATAAGATATCTCAAGAGGATAAGATTTATCAATTACTAAAAACATACAAGATGGAACTTTGTAAACCGGCAAAAACTCCAATGAGTAAGGAATTTGGCCACACTGATGCTCAAAGTCCAAAATTTGATAAGAATATCTATCACTCGCTAATTGGTAGTTTATCATACATTAGTAATTGGTCAAGGCCAGATATTGCCTATGGCATTAATCAATTGGCAAGATTCAATGCTGAACCCACTGAACGACACTGGTTAGCAACAAAACGTATATTAAGGTATCTAAAAAGGACAATGCACTATGCATTGCATTTGGAGCCAAAAGATGATCTGATTTTAAGTGCATATGCTGATGCAAGTTTTGCAACAGACATAAACACTAGGAAATCAACTTCAGGTACGGCTATACTGTTAGGAAAAGCACTGATTGGTTGGAGGTCAATTAGACAGCAACACATAAGTATGTCTACAATGGAAGCAGAATTTTCATGTCTATCTTTATTATGTACTTATTTAATTCTGTATAAACAGTTGTTTTTGGATATGGGAATAACTGTTTATGATTCCATTGTAGTTTATGAGGACAATCAAGCAGCCATATGGTTGGCTACAAATATTGCTGTAAAAATGAGATCTAAAAATGATATCTACAGATCTTAGATATCTGAATGTAAGACAATCTGTAAAAAATGGTTTAATAAGATTGGAATATTGTATGACTGAGGAAAATATTGCTGATCAGTTTACAAAAGCCCAAGGTTCAGTCAAACACAAAGAAAGTTGTGATGACTATGGGTTAAGGTTGTAAATAGATATATATATTATTATTTTACCCAAAAGGGCAGTATGTTAGGAATAACAAGGTTACCTAACTTAGTTTGGGTAAAATAATATATATAAACTATGATAGTGAATTTATGTGTGTGTCACTTTAAACAGCAAAGCATGTAATTTTGGGTGCGGTTGTAAAACCACCATAAGAAGGAGCAAGAGAACTTGATTGATTGCTGGCTTACTAAATTGCTTGCTGACTATGATGGATTGATTGTTTGATAACTGTGTGTTCCCTGCTGCTGCTGAAGGAAGAAAGGAGGTTTGAATTTCTTCATATCTCTGCTGCAAGGAGATATATTACTGGACTGATATTTGTAAGTTTACTGACCTCTTTTTCGACACTGGACTTTGCTAATGAATAATCCCTGCACGGACTGAATTCGTGAATGAGAAATGGACTGTTTGACTATGCTAAAACTAAAACTGGAATAAACTATTTTAACTAGCACAGTGTATCTGTTTTTACTGAGTGTAAGATACAAAAACGTTTATCTCACATATTTGCCTGCCTGCCTGCTTGCCTGCCTGCCTGCCGTGCAGATTCTGCTAGGGTGTATCCCTAACAGCCAGGATGGAGAAGACCTGCACAGCCACCATGTGTTTCCCTTTGGTGCTCAGGTAGGTGGGCACAAAAGTCACCCAGACACTGCAGAAGACCAGCACTTTGATTCACTACTAGAATCTAATCAGAGATGCTTTGCCAATTCTAGTCCAATGACCTGCTCCAGCAGGGTTGGAAGGGAGTGTGTGTGTATGTGTATGAGTATGTGTGTGCATGGCTGTCAAAACTCCAAAAACAGGTCAAGTAGCTCTGGGGAGGCCAGTCATAAATTAGAACACTTGCTAAGCAACCAGTTGACCCTGTTTCTTTTGACTTCCTAAATTATTTGTAAGAATAATAAAGGCAGGAAATGAAGAAATAAGATTATACCAGGCCACAGAAAGGGAAGGAACAAGCCTCTGCTCACCTCCTTAAGACTACAACACCAATCTTTTTGCAAACCACCGAGCTAACTCAGGACAGACCCAGGAGAGCAAATTTAATTTCCTAGATTATTTGTTTAAAAAATAATTAAAGGTGATTTATCAGTAAATAAGATTATACAAGGCTACAGAAAGGGAGGTAAGAAGTCTCATCTGATCTCAACATTTTAACCCCCATCTTCCTGCAATCTGCTGAGCTTAATATGGGACAGACCCGGGAAACCCAATTTTAATCTCCTAAATTATTCGTAAAAATAATAAAAGCAGGATATAAAGAAGTAAAATTATACAAGGCCACAGAAAGGGAAATAAGATGCCTCTCTTAATTTCCTCAACAATACAACACCGGGACCAACTGATTTTATTTTTTTATCAGGCATTGGAGGCTGACTCAATGGATGGAACCTGGGTTTCCCTCCGTGTCCCCTATGAGACCCAGGCCTGGGAAGCCCCACTGAATTGGGGGGGGGGCATGTTTCCAGTGGAGGAAACCCAGAGCAACCCTGGAGGTCTTTTTTTTGTAAAATTTTTATTTTTTAAGATAAACATATACAAACAAAACATAAAAACATAAAACCATCTTCCATTTTACATACATACAGTGTGTCTGTTGGTTACAAATCTTTTGTGCTATCCTTTCATAGTCATTGCTCACGGTTTATATAAATTCTCACATTGTCAAACTAACATGTTTATCTATTTATCAGTTATTAATCATTCATGACTAAACTATTTATTCCATCATTTTATATGAGATATTCCAAATTTTATTGTAAAATTTATATTGTACTTTCATCCAATGGTTATATATATCTGTATTATATTTTATATCGATCTATTAAACTTCTATTACAAAATTTCCTAGTCTATTACATTACCATGTCTTTTTGTCCAACCATTGATAAAACAAATCCCATATCATATAAAATTGTTTAGCTTTATCTTGTTCTCTAATTTCAAATGTCAATTTACTCATTTCAGCACAGTCCATAATTTTCTTAGTAACTTCCTCCTGCATCGATTTTTTTTTCATTTTTCCACTTCTTCACAAATACAATTCTAGCTGCTGTTAAGACATTTACAATCAAATATTTCAATTCTTTATTGTATATGTCTGGTATGACTCCCAATAAAAAGATCTCTGGTTTCAAGTCTATATCATTTTATCATTTTTTTCCAACCATGTGTGGATTTTAGTCCAATATTTGCGTCTGAACATGTTCACCATATATGGTAATATGAACCAGGTATCTGATGACATTTCCAACATTTATCTGATTTGTTCTTAAACATTCTCACAATTCTCGTCAGGGGTAGATGCCACCTGTGAAACATCTTATACAAATTTTCTTTATATGCAGTTGACATTGTCATTTTATAATTTTGAGACCACAATTTTCTCTAAATCAATCCCATATCCAAAATTTTTTCCCCAAGCAATCATCATTTCTTTAACTTGTTCTTCCTCCAATTCTAATAAATGTCCATAAAAATTTTAATTATCTTTTCATCAGTGCCCATCAGAATTTTATCTAAATCAGTCAACTTATCACAGACACCTTCTGTTTTAAAATCTTTATAAAATCTAGATTGTATTTGCAAATGTGAAAACCAATTCATTTTTACACCTTGTTCTTCCAACGTTTGCATAGATTTCACTTCATCCTTTTCATTCAGTATTTCACCATATCTAACTGTTTGTTCTTTTTTTATATATTATTGGATAAGAAAAAGCTTCAATGGTAGATATCCAAAATGGAATCTTTAAATAATATTGTCTTTTTATCTTCTCCCAGTTTAAAAACAATGCCTCTCGAATGTAATGTCTTCTAAAATACCCCCTGTCTTTTAGTTCCCTTATACCAGAGGAAAGCATGCCATCCCAGCAGCAAGTCATGGCCTTCTAAAGTCAATAATTTACTATTCCTTAACATTATCCATTTCTTTACCCGCATCAAACTTGATGCTTGATAATATAATTCCCAGTTGGGCAAGGCAAACCCTCCTCTTGTTCTTGCATCTTGTAACAGTTTAAGTTTTATTCTCGCTTTCTTACCCTGCCAGATGTATTTCAACACAATTTTATTTAAGTCTTCGAAAAACTCTTTCCCTAATCGAATTAGAATTATTTGGAATAAGTATAAAATTCTAGACAATACATTCATCTTAATTGGTAACCGGATTGAATTTTCTCTTATATATATATTTATGCTCCTTTTGATTTTTTTAATTTTCTCTAGGATAGAGGCTCCCTTTAGCTATTTTCTTTTTCTTTTTCTTTTTTTGTATACATTATTCATTTTTTCTGGCTGGGGGGGGAAGAGCATTAAGAAACATTGCAACACTGCCAACTAGAGGCTTGAAAATACTTTATTTGAAGTGGAAAGAATTGCAAGAAGACTCCTTCTCAAGGACATCTCAACGTGATAAGATAGAGGGAGAGCACAGCAAAATATTATTACAGGTGTTTTCCTGCACTCTTATCAATATTTCAACACTTGAGGCTTAGCTTTGAAGCTGCTGGAGAAGAGAGTCATAATAAGAGCCTTGGATAAATAAATAAAGTGCAGTGTGCTCTCCTATATATATATCCCATTCGCCAGCCTTTTTGTAAATTTCAATTCTAGTAATATTCTTACTTTTGCCTTTTATTTTAAAGGGAAAGTCTCAGAGTTTTTTCTTTATTTTTCTTTTTTTCTCTTTATTTTTATTGGGACTTCTTTGCTTTTTCTATCCATGTTTTTGGACCACTTTGTTTTTCTTTTTTGATTATTGAGATTAAGGTGTGAAGAACCTGAAGGAATTTCTTTTTTTTCTTTTGTTTTTATTTGCTCTTAATCAATAATATCATTTTTGGGTTTGTTTCTTTTTTTCCTTTCTATTTTTCCTTTTTTATGCTGGACTACTTTGTAATTGGATTAGGGTCAAGAAGAACCTGAAGATTTTTCTTCTTTCTTTTTTCCTTTTTCTTCTTTGGTTTTGGGTCTTTTACTGTTGGATTTTTCCATTTTGGATTATAATTGGCTACTTTACCAGTTGGATTAAAAGTCAAAAAGAATTTGAAGCTTTGGAGGCATTAAAATGAGCAGGAAACCAATACCAGTTGGCATTTCTACTTCTACCTCTGCTTCCCCACCAGCTGGAGGACAACGTTTAATTCAGACAATGTTGAAGCAAAATAAAGAACAAGAAATAGTAACTTTACAGATGATTATGCAAGGAATCCAAGATCTCAAGATAAAATCAGACATCATTGAACAAATAATAGAGAAGACTGATGAAAAAGTGGAAAACATTAAACAAATGATGGGGAAGTATGAGGAGAGATTCCAAAAAATTGAGGAAGAAGGAAAACAAAGAGAGGAGAAGATTGGAAATATTGACAGTAGCTTAACAGTGGTTTAACAAGAAAAAAGTGGGATGTTGAGGTGGGAGATGGAAAGGTCAGAATTTTATCTCAGATTTCAAAATATAGAAGAGAAAAAAGGAGAAAATTTGGCTGCAATAATGATAGAAATTTTGGCAGATGCTTTGGAAATTACAGAGGAAAAGATGATGGATGGAATAGATGAGGTATATCGAGTTTATATAAGATATGCGATGAGAAATAAATTACCAAAGGAAGTCCATATTAGATTTACCAAAAAATCCATCAAAACACAAATATTACAAGTGGTAAGAGAGAAAACATTGAAATACAAAGGTAAAGAGATTGTGGTTTTAAAACAAATACCCAGAAGAGTGAGAGAGATGAGAAGAGAATATCGATTTCTGACCAAAATGCTACTGGAAAACGAAGTGAATTATAGATGGCTGATTCCAGAAGGATTAATGTTTACGTGGCAAGAGCAGAGACATAGAATTGATTCAATTGAGAAAGCAGAACTTTTCCATGCAGAATTTTTTGGAAGAAGAAGAGAGGAGGCAGAGAAAGAAGTCTCATTAATTGAGTTTCAAGAGGAACAACTGGAGACTGAAAAAGAGAAAGGAGCTGTAGGTGGACAGGTGGACAGTAAAGAACAGCGTGAAGTGAGATCCACGAGAGCTGTTCGACCTAAATATAAAGCATAATCATTCATGCTTTATGAGCTAACAATACTTTAAGCCAGTTTACTCTATAACAAATCATATAATCATATCAAATCAATCCTAAAATTCCCTTCATAAATATAATGTCAAATAACAAAATAATAGCAAAATAGCAAAATAAAGATATTCCTTACTGTCTAGCATTCTAAATATTCTATTATCGTATTTTATCATCTAACCATTTATAAAAAAGATCCCAAATTTCATAAAATTGTTTATCCTCTTGCTCTCTAATTTCAAATGTCAATCTCCTCATCTCAGCACATTCCAATATTTTCTTAATAATTTCTTCCTCTAATGGTATTTTCTCATTCTTCCAATTTTTAGCAAATACAATCCTAGCCGCTGTTAATACATTTACAATCAGGTACTTCAAATCTTTACTGTATATATCAGGTAAAATTCCTAATAAAAAGATCTCTGGTTTCAAGTCTATGTGTTTCTTTGTTATTTTTTCCAACCACATGCAAATTATAGTCCAATATTTTCTAGCGTCCTCACAAGTCCACCACATATGGAAATATGAGCCGGGTATCTGATGACATTTCCAGCATTTTTCAGATTTGTTCTTAAACATTCTTGCTATTCTTGTCAGGGGAAAGTGCCACCTGTAAAACATCTTAAACAAGTTTTCTTTATATGCTGTTGACATTGTCATTTTATAATTTTGAGACCACAACTTCTGCCATTTCTCTAGATCAATCCCATATCCAAAATTCTTACCCAAAACAATCATAGTTTCTTTGACTTGTTCTTCCTCTAATTTCATTCCCAGTAAATAACCATATAATTTTTTAATCACCTTCTCATCAGTACCCATCAAGATCTTATCTAAATCAGTCTGCTTATCATAGAATCCCTCCGTTTTAGAATCTTCATCATACCTTGAATGTATTTGCACATGTGAAAACCAATTCATCCTTATACCTTGTTCCTCTAAGTTTTGTATCGATTTAAGTTCACCTTTTCATCCAAGAGTTCCCCATATGTAACTGTTTGTTCTTTCTTATAAATTATAGGATAGGAAAATGCTTCAATAGTCGATAACCAAACTGGAATTTTCAAATAACATTGTCTTTTTATCTTCTCCCAGTTTAACCACAAAGACTCCCGCATATAATGTCTTCTAAAATAACCCTGTGTTTTTGTTCCCTTATAACATAAAAAAGCATGCCAGCCCAACAGCAAATCATGCCCTTCTAATGTCAACAACCTATGTTTTCTTAATGTTATCCATTCTTTGACCCACATCAAACTTGCAGCTTGATAATACAATTCCCAATTAGGCAGGCCAAAACCTCCTCTAATTCTAGCATCTTGCAAAAGCTTTAGCTTTATTCTCGCTTTTTTACCTTGCCATATAAACTTCAACATGATTTTATTTAAATCTTCAAAATAGCCTTTTCCAAGCCTAATTGGTATTGTTTGGAACAAAAATAAAATTCTAGGTAAAATATTCATCTTGATTGTTGAAATTCTCCCTATTAATGACAATTGCAAGTTTTCCCACTTCTTCAAATCTGTAGCTATCTGTTGTTTGAGTTTAATATAATTATTCTCTTTTAATGTGCTACATCTTGCTGTCAAATATATCCCCAGATACTTAACCTTATTTGTAATTTGGATTTTCAAAAGATCTGCCAGTTCTTCTCATTGTCTCAATAGCATGTTCTTTGTCAAAATCTTTGTTTTATCTTTATTTATTTTCAAACCAGCCATCTCACCATATGTCTCCATCTTTTCCAATAACCTTGGAGCTGTTTCTAACGGGTCTTCCAGAATAAAAGCTAAATCATCAGCAAAAGCTTGTAGTTTAAATTCTTCCTTCTTAATTTTCATTCCTTTTATGCTTTTATCATCCCTAATATTTCTATTCAACACTTCCAAGGTCAACACAAATAGCAAAGGGGATAGGGGACACCCTTGTATTTTGCCTTTTCTTATATTAATAAAATCTGTAAGTTCCATCATTATCTTTGCTGTCTGTTTATTACATATGGCTTCGATTGCTTGAATAAATTTTTTAGCAAAACCCATCTGTTCCAATAGTAATAACATAAATCTCCAGTTCACGTTATCAAATGCCTTTTGAGCATCGAAAAATATCAAAGCCATTTGCTTTTCAGGATGAGCCTCATAGTGTTCCAAAGTATCCAAGATTACTCTCATATTGTCTCTGATTTGTCTCTTTAGCAGAAATCCATTTTGATCTGGGTGAATAAAATTATTTAAATATTTTTTAAGTCTTTCTGCTAAAATTGAAGCAAAGATTTTATAGTCTGCATTCAAGAAAGAGATGGGTCTGTAGTTCTTAATTTGCAGTGGGTCAGCCTCTTCTTTTGGAATAAGTGTGATATAAGCCTCTGACCATGTTTTGGGTATCATCTTCTTTAACATAACTTCATTCATGACTTCTAACAATGGGATACTCAATGATTCTTGAAATGTTTTATAGAATTCTGCCGGAAGCCCATCTGGACTCGGTGCTTTCCCATTGTTTTGTCTCTTAAATGCTTCATTTAATTCCATCATTGTTATATTGCTTTCTAACATTTCTTCAGTCTCTTTAGGTATCTTCGTTAAATTAGCATTCTGTAAATATTGTTTGACATTTTCCTCATCAATATTCTCTTGTTTATATAGTTGCCCATAAAAATCTCGAATAATTTCCTTTTTCTCCTTATTACCATAACAAACTTGGCCTTGATCATCTATTAACTTCAGTATTTTTCTTGATTCCTTCTCCTTTCTCAATTTATATGCTAGACATCTACCTGGTTTATTCGCATCTTCGAAGTAATTCTGTTTAGAATTTCTGATTTTCTGTGCCAATTCTTTTTTCTCTATTAATTCCATTTTATGTTTAATTACATCCAGCTTCAATTTAATATCTTTTTTCTGTGGCATTTTCTGTAATTCTTTTTCAAGTCTTTTATACTCATCTTCCAAGACCTTAGAAGCTTGCCTTTTCCTAATATTCTTTTTTCTTGTATAATCTATTATCAAACCACTAGCATATGCCTTCATTGTATCCCAAACATTCTGCATTGAAGTATCTTCTTTTTTATTTTCTCTGAAAAAAAAGCCAATTCCTTCTCCATCCATTGTATAAAATCTTTCTCCTTTAAAATAGTATTATTTAATGTCCATCTCAATCTTTTTTTTTGTCCCTTCCATTTAATTGTCATTGGGCTATGATCTGCCCAGGTACTTGTTTCAATATTTGTTTCTTGAATATTGGATATTAATTCTGTTGATATCCAAATCATATCTAATCTGGACCATGATAAATGTCTATTTGAATAAAAAATATATTGTTTAGCTTTAACATTTCTTTCTCTCCAAATTTCTTTTAAAGATAGTTCGTCTGTCATTTTAAAAAAAGATTTAGGGAGAGCCTTTCTATTTTGCTTGGTTGTTGTTGCTATATAGTCCAATTTATTGTCCACAATTCATTAAAGTCTCCTATCATAATTATATCAACATAGTCCAGTCCAGTTATTTTCATGTGTAGCTTTTTATAAAACTCTTCTTGTTTTTCATTCAGAGCATAAATTGCAATCAAGAGTATTTTTATATTATTGTCCATTATTTCCACCATTAATACTCTTCCATCTTCATCATTGTAGATCAGTTTTGCTGGGATAGCCTCTTTAATGTATAGAACCACTCCTCTTTTCTTACATTGAGTCAAATAAGTAAATATTTTCCCCAATTTTGGCTGTACTAACAATTGTTCATGTTGTTTTTTAATATGAACTTCTTGTAGACAAATTATATCAAATTTTAATTTCTCTCTTCCTACTTGTAATATTTGCATTTTAATGGATTTTTCAGTAAATCTAATATGGACTTCCTTGGGTAATTTATTTCTCATCGCATACCTTGTATAGACTCGATATACCTCATCTATTCCATCCATCATCTTTTCCACTGTAATTTCCAAAGCATCTGCCAAAATTTCTATCATTATTGCTGCCAACTTTTCTCCTTTTTCCTCTTCTATATTTTGAAATCTAAGGTAAAATTCTGACCTTTCCATCTCCCACCTCAACATCCCACTTTTTTCTTGTTCAACCGCTGTTAATCTACTATCAATATTTCCAATCTTCTCCTCTCTTTGTTTTCCTTCTTCCTCAATTTTTTGGAATCTCTCCTCATACTTGACCATCATCTTTTTAATGTTTTCCACTTTTTCATCAGTCTTCTCTATTCTTTGTTCAATATTTTCTGATCTTTGTTCAATATTTTCTGTTCTTTGTTCAATGATGTCTGATTTTGTCTTGAGATCTTGGATTCCTTGCATAATCATCTGTAAAGTTACTATTTCTTGTTCTTTATTTTGCTTTAACATTGTCTGAATTAAACGTTGTCCTCCAGCTGGTGGGGAAGCAGAGGTAGAAGTAGAAATGCCAACTGGTATTGGTTTCCTGCTCATTTTAATGCCTCCAAAGCTTCAAATTCTTTTTGACTTTTAATCCAACTGGTAAAGTAGCCAATTATAATCCAAAATGGAAAAATTCAATAGTAAAAGACCCAAAACCAAAGAAGAAAAAGGAAAAAAGGAAGAAGAAAAATCTTCAGGTTCTTCTAGACCCTAATCCAATTACAAAGTAGTCCAGCATAAAAAAGGAAAAATAGAAAGGAAAAAAAGAAACAAACCCAAAAATGATATTATTGATTAAGAGCAAAAAAAAAGCAAAAGAAAAAAAGAAATTCCTTCAGGTTCTTCACACCTTAATCTCAATAATCAAAAAAGAAAAACAAAGTGGTCCAACAACATGGATCAAAAAAGCAAAGAAGTCCCAATAAAAATAAAGAGAAAAAAATAAAAATAAAAAAAAAACTCTGAGACTTTCCCTTTAAAATAAAAGGCAAAAATAAGAATATTACTAGAATGGAAATTTACAAAAAGGCTGACGAATGGGGTATATCTATATATATATAAAAGAGCACACTGCACTTTATTTATTTATCCAAGGCTCTTATTATGACTCTCTTCTCCAGCAGCTTCAAAGCTAAGCCTCAAGTGTTGAAATATTGATAAGAGTGCAGGAAAACACCTGTAATAATATTTTGCTGTGCTCTCCCTCTATCTTATCACGTTGAGATGTCCTTGAGAAGGAGTCTTCTTGCAATTCTTTCCACTTCAAATAAAGTATTTTCAAGCCTCTAGTTGGCAGTGTTGCAATGTTTCTTAATGCTCTTCCCCCCCCCCAGCCAGAAAAAATGAATAATGTATACAAAAAAAAAAAAGAAAGAAAAAGAAAATAGCTAAAGGGAGCCTCTATCCTAGAGAAAATTAAAAAAATCAAAAGGAGCATAAAAATATATATAAGAGAAAATTCAATCCGGTTACCTACAAAGTCACATTAAAATCCCAAGAAAAAAAAAGTAAGAAAAAGAAAAAAAAATCCAAGCCTCAATTTGACATCACTTTAAAAAACTCCGCTCAAACAGTTTTGGTCCAAAAAAAAAAGTCTCACAGGTTTCTTCTTTGTTCAGGATGCCCTTTCCAACCTCAGCGAATTTACAACACAAAAGGAGTTTCTCACCCAGCCGACACACTTCTTTCCAGCCACTTTCTTTCCGGAGCTGTCCCGACTTCAGCAGCTATGGGAGCTGCCTCTCTGCCGCCAGCAAAAGGGCTTCTCCCGGATCAAACCAGAGATTTTGTGATATCTCTGGGATCCCGGGACAGTACCCTTCTCAATCCCCGTCTCTACGGGACGGTTTAGGTCTGTTGGGACCAACCAGGGGCGAAAATATCGGCTGCGATCTCAGAGCCCCAAGATCGCAGCTGTATCGCTGAAACGAAGCTCCGCCTTCTCCCCGAAAAGGCTTCTGATGAGCTCCCCCCTCATCGATCAACGGATTGTAGCATCGAAATTCTACCTGGGGTGATGCTCCCAAAACCAAAATTATATTCAATGATGCCACGGGAATTGGAGGAGTTGAGATTGTTTATCAATAAAAATTTGAAACGTGGTTTCATCCAACCCGCTAGACCTTGGTGGCAGCCCCAGTGTTGTACTGTGAAAAGAAAGATGGCTCCAAATGCTTGGTGGTGGACTAACAAAATTTAAATGTGATTTCTGTGGAAAACGTGCACCCCCTCCCCCTGATGAAGGACATGTTAGCTCACCTGGCCAAAGGGAAGGTTTCAACGAAGTTGGACCTGAAAAAGGCATATTACCAAATCCAAATTAAAGAAGGAGATGAGTGGAAAACTGCATTTAACTGCCTGATGGGTTGTTTCCAGTTCAATGTTCTCCCTTTTGGCCTGCAGAGGGCTCCAGCCATTTTCATGCAAATGATCAATCAGGTGCTCCACGAACATTTATACAAGGGGGTTTTGGTTTACCTTGATGACATCCTTATCTACACGGAGACTAGAGATGAATATGTGAAACTGGTATGCTTAGTGCTGCACAAACTGCGAGCTGCCAAATTGTATGCCAAACTGTCCAAATGTGAATTCCATCAAGAGAAAATTGACTACCTAGGATATCGCATTTCACACGAGGGCATCAAGATGGACCCAGGGAAGGTGTGAGCTGTATTGGACTAGGCCCTGCCGAGGACCCGAAAGCAGCGTCAAAGTTTCTTAGGATTTGCCAACTTTTACCGGCAATTCATCCCATCTTTTGCTAAAATAGCAATGTGTATCACCAATCTCTTAAAGACAAAGTGGGAGACGAAACCAAAGCCCAGCCAACCATTGAAGTGGTCCATGGAATGCCAAGCTGCCTTTGAAAAGCTAAAGCAACTGTTTGCTGCAGAACCGGTACTGAAACACCCGGACATGGATGCCCCTTTCGTGATCCAAGCCGATGCAAGTGATGTGGCTGTTGGGGCACTCTTACTTCAATTAAATGAGAAGGGAACACTACAACCTTGTGCATACACCTCCCATAAGTTGACTGACACTGAGAGGAGATGGATCATCTGGAAAAAGGAAGCTTTTGAAGTTCGTTGGGCTCTACTAACCTGGAGACATTTTTTGGAAGGAGCGAAACACCCGTTTGAGGTCTGGACTGACCATAAGAATTGGGAGGCTTTAAAGACACCTCCAAAATTATCTCCTAAGCAAGTTAGGTGGAGCCAGTATTTCAAATGATTCAATTTCTCCTTGAAGTACATCCCGGGAGGAAAAATTTTTTATGGCAGATGCTTTGTCTAGAATGCCTCAATACAACAGTGTTCGTCAAGAAGTGATAAGGCCGATCGTATCAACCACACAGCTGGCCACCCCAGTGGTCACCAGAGTGCAAAAGAAGAAGCAAAAGGTGGAACTGTCCAATGAATTGACAGAGTGATTTAAGGAAGCATTGAAAAGAGATGAGTGGTTCCTGGCGAATGCGAATAACTGAACCGTTAGAGATGGCTTGGCCTGGGTGGGAGCGAAATTGTATGTACCAGAGACCTTGAGAAGCCAAGTGTTACAACAGACCCATGATTCCAAGGCGGCTGGTCACTTTGGTTTCGTGAAGAAATTACACCTGGTTAAGCGACAATTCTGGTGGCCTTCATTGAAAAAAGACATTGAGACTTATGTAGCTAGCTGTCCAGTTTGTGCCTCAGCCAAAAGATCTCCTGGTAAGCCATCAGGTCTGTTACAGAATGTGGCCAGGCCAACTGCTCCTTGGAAGGAAATCTCCATGGATTTTATAGTAGACCTACCCAAGAGCACTGGACACATGGTTATCTGGGTGGTAACCGATTTGTTCTCCAAGCAGGCACATTTCATACCTTGCTCCAAGATTCCCTCGGTGAAATCATTGGCTAAACTCTTCATCATACATATCTATAGACTGCATGGTGTCCCTGAGCATATAGTTTCTGATCGAGGGGTCCAATTTACCTCAAACTTTTGGAGGGATTTTTTGAAATTAATAGGCTCCACCCAGGGCTTAGGCTCCACCCACCATCCCTAAACTAATGGGGCCTGTAAGAGAACCAATGCAGTGTTAGAGCAGGACAACTGGGCTGATCAGCTGCCTTTTGCGGAGGTGGCATACAACAATTCTGTCCACAGTAGTACTGGCTTTACTCCGTTCAAGGTGGCCACAGGGCAAGATTTTGTACCCATACCTGAGCTTCCTCGTGAAAGACCCAACATCCAGTCGTTGGACGAGTGGATATCTCAACTCCAACTCAATTGGCCAGTTGCCCATAAAGCATTGGATGATGCACATCAGTCTCATAAGAAATTTGCAGATAGAAAGAGAACTCTACAGAAGTCTTATCAAGTAGGCGACAAAGTTTTTCTTTCGACCAAATATTTACAGATCACCCAAAAGTCGAAGAAATTGGGCCCTAAGTATGTGGGTCCTTTCCCAATTGAACAGATTGTGAATCCTGTCACAGTTCAATTGACACTGCCAAAAACTCTTCATTGAATTCATCCAGTTTTCCATGTTAGTTTTTTGAAACCCGAGCATACCTCTATGCTGAGACCGACCCAGACTGATCCCCCCCCATACCATTGCTGATTGAGGGTGAACAACATTTTGAGTATAAAGAGGTTTTAGACTCTTGGAAATGGAGAGGTCTTCTCCAATATCTCGTGGCTTGGAAACATTTTCCTTCATCCCAAAGCGAGTGGGTAAATGAGAAAGATATTAGGGCTCCTGAGCTAGTCAAAGAGTTTCATATGAAGTATCCTGATAAACTATAGAAATGTATGCAATTATTAACATGTATTTTATGTTATTCTCTTCTACAGGGACAAATGTCCTTTTTCTAGGAGGTCCGAATGTCAGCCTTCAAGATCTCTTCTACATTTTTTTTCTTCATCTTTTCTACTGCTATGCATCTTTCTCACTATTCTCCATCTTTCGGCTGTCATTAGTAATGGGGGGGAGGGGGGAATTGGAGGGGAAGAAAGCTGGAGGTTTTACATTCCTATGCTGTAAATGGGAAGGAGGAGGGGAAGTATAAATTCCTGTTCTTAAGTTTCTATTTCCTTGCCTAGTTTTTTCTTTCCTTTGCGCAGCCATGAAGTTTTATCAAAATATGTCAAGGTTAACGGACAGAGACCTCATCACCACCTGAAGATGCCCACATGATCATATTCAGAACTTTTAATTGGAAGAGTTTTTGGACTTTGGGGGGTGGGACCAATTCCATCCCTTTGAATATGTGATCTGTGTGCCAAATTCTTTAGATTCAGAATTCAACCTGTAGCTTCCACTTTGATTCTCAGTAAAAGAAAAAACGTTGCTCTAACCTATGGAGTCTGAGTATTTCTTCCTTGGATTTTGAATGGAGCACAGACTGACACTGAGGTAATTAGTTTGGCAGGGCAGGATCAAGAATTCCAAATGTGAAGGAATGACAAAACTCACATAGCCAGGAGCACAGATAAGCAAAGACAACACAGGATAAAGTCACATTTGCTCCCAGCAGCTGCTGCAGTCAGCATGCATTTCTTTTAAACTCTCTTCCCAGGGAATCAGGGCCCTTTCCTCCCCTGTAAGCCACGCAACCCATATTGCTCTCTTCTCCGTTCCTCCATGTGTGCCCTAAGATGAAGAGGGGGTGGGCCTGGGTCTTCCTTTGAACTTCCTCTCCCTTGTTCTACCCCTTTCCTACTCTGCCCCCGTACTTTGCCTTCCCCAGCCTCCTCCACAGCCAATGGAGCCACACTCTCACCTCCTGTCAGCCTTTCATCTTCCTCCTCGGATTCAGACTCTGACAGGGGCATGACACCCACCCTCTTGGAATTTTTTTAAATCTAGAAATCATCAGTCATTTTGTCTTTCAATCAGAAGTCCATCTAAACTTCAGAGCTTCCCCTGGTTGTTTTACTGGATGATCTTCATGGATCCATATTTTGGAATCAGGAAAAGGGATTGTTGTTGTTGTTGTTGTTGTTGTTGTTGTTATTATTATTATTATTATTATTATTATTATTATTATTATTATTATTATTATTATTATTATTATTAACCTGCTGCAACTTGTTGATGACCATTTTGGGGATTTGTTTACGTCTGATGCAGCTGTTGGTTTGGGATGTCCTCCCTCTTGCCTCCCCCATTGGGGGAGTCTTGACTCCCCTCCCCCCAAAAACCAAATCTTCCTTAGAGCCAGAAAAGTGCAGAGGAGACCCAGCCTGAGTCCTGGGGGTGGGTTGGCTCTCAGGGAAGGGACCCTGACCCCATTGAGGGTCTTCATCTGCAAGGAGCCCTTTCAGGAGGGCAGGAAACCTGGGCATGAACTAGCCAGGATTGCTTGTTCTTTCATCACCACATCTCAGCCTTGTTTTCTTTCAGCAAGAAAAGTACATTTCCCCCCCATTAATTTTCAAACTTTT
>JAUCBL010000953.1:0-29546 GCA_033807585.1 Hydrophis major | reverse complement strand
CAAAGGCCCAGCTTGATCTTTGAGGAAGAGCCAGAAGTCCAGATTACGCTAAGATTCTTCTGGGAACATGCAATCCCTCCAATTTCAAAAGAGGGACAAGATCCAGGACGCAGCGTCTTTTTCCCTCTCAAGCCAGTCATTCAGTCTTGCTAGGCTGGAGCCAGAATCTGCTCTTCTCCATCCAAACCCCATCACCTTTCAAGAGACGGGGAAGGTGCTCCAAAGGACTTGGTCTTCTTGACCAAGGTTGAGATGGACAATGGGCTGTTGCCCACAAACTTCCTTCGTAATGCGTTTCAGAATTCCTTTAACCATGACACTAAAAACCAAGGCCTCATTTTGTACATGGATAGGAATACAACGACTTACAGGGCACCTTCTGTCTTTACAGATTTTCCATACTTTTGAAGCAATTGAGTCAAAATATTAAGGACTCTCTCATTTATTGTGAACAGCAATACTTCCACTGCTTCAGTTTTAACCTCCACAGAAGGCTTTTGAAGGTGACCACCCACCAATTTGAGTTGCATCCAGAAGCAAATTCTCAGCATTGAAGACCCCTCAGGAGTTGTCCCCCTAAGTTCTGTGGGTTGCAGTACTTCCACTGCTTCAGTTTTAACCTCTACTACCTACCGGGGTGGGGAAAATGTGGCAGGCAGACTCTCCCAGATGCCACAGTACAACAGTGCCTGAGAGGAAGTTGTGAACTCTCTTTATCTTCTTCAGCCAGTTCAACACATCAGGCCTCATTCTTAAAAATAATTAAGATAGTTTCACTCTGTCCTTGACTCTTCAATGTCCAAGGTTTGGTAGCATGACTTTGTCAACAAAGGGTGCTCCTAGAGTTCGTTTTAGTTTTATAAAAAGTTATTGGCCAGCTATCTTTCTTCATCGTTAACTCTCATTTGGGTCTCACAATAGTGACATGTTGTTTCTGTAACAGCTTTTTAAGAAAGGAGTTTTAATTTCAATGTTTCAGTTGTCCTGGTATCGGGTTTGGGTGATGGGTCCAAGGTTGGGGGACCTTATTGTGCAAGTAAAGGATTTCCACATCTTGGAGTTTCCTTCAGTTTGGATGGAATGGCTGATATTTGCCAATTTCCTGGTGAGAGATATGCTTAGTTTTAGCCCATCTTGTCAATATGGGTGAAAAAGCTTCAGTCGTGTTCTTTTCTTTGCTCTCTTGGCAGCTCAGGGTGTTCTGATCTCAAGAACATGAAGCAGATTCCTCGTCCCGATAAAACCCCTTTTTATTTAGTTTACACCGAATTCCTCCCCAGCAAAGCCTTGGCCAACAAGATATACCCCAACTACAGACCTTGATCAGGCTGGGAGAGCTGCCAGGCTGATGTCCTCCAAACGCCACTCTGGAGCAGACAATACTTGGCAAGGAGTCAGGAACAGACCTTCACCCTAATGGATTGAACTGATTGTCTCCTGCAAACCCCACTCCCCTTTCGCTCCTCTTTTATCCCCCGTGGGAGGAACACGGGCAGAACCATATCTTCAGGCCCTTGCAAAAGAATCCAGAGAAGGGAAATAATTTCATCTCCACCAAATGAGGTTCCACAGAGAAATGCCCCACTTGGTTCCATCCAAGGACTTCCTGTTCTGGTGGGTCAATAGGTATGATTGGAAAAAGATGGTGGTCTTTCAAATAACATGCCCCTCCCCCACACCCCAGTCGTGGCTTTGAAGGTGATGACTCGCCCCTTGAGTTGCATCCAGAAGCAAATTCTCAGCCAGTGCAGACTCTGCAAGAGGTGACACATGTGTGCAAATCTAGGCTTGCACAAAACCATGTGGACTCTGCAGCATTTTCAGCCAACTGAAGCTTCCAGATACTTTCAAGGGCAGCTCCCTAAAGACTACATTGCAGTAGTCAAGACAGAAGGCGACTAGGATGTGGAGGAGCGGGAGCAGGATTTGTTAGTCCAGGCAAGGGCTTGTCTTGTGCACAGTTTCGGGGGTGTGGTATGCTACCCACCATTGCCAAATCTGGAACGTGGCATTTTTTACTGGCATTCTGACAACAGTTCCTAAATACAGAACGATGGGTTGAACAGGCTGGCAAAAAGTCGAGAGTGTGTGAAATTATTCTCTGACACATTCAGCTCACCCCTTGAGTTGCATCCAGAAGCAAATTCCCAGCCTGTGCAGCCTCCTGCAGGAGATGGGTCAGGTGTACAAAGCTTCCAGACACTTTTCAAGGGCTGCCCCTTATACAGCACATTGGAGTAGTCCAGCAAGAGGTGACTAGGGTGTGGATGAGGGGGAGCATGGATTTGGGAGCAGGAAAGGGCCTAACTTCCAGATACTTTTCCAAGGAAAGTGACACGAAGAACAGATTGCAGTAGTCAAGACAGCAGGTGGCTAGGTGACCAACCTGTTTCCAGGCCATGGAGGGGATTTTGAAAATGTGACGGCCCACACCTTGTGTTGCCTCCATTCATTTTTTTTTTAAAGAATTATTGTGTTTTCCACCAATACAATTCAAACCATACATTTTCAACAGCGTTTTGACATCTACAAGTATTATCATATAAGTCCTGATACATTTAATATGCATCCACCAATAATTGTTACCTTTATAATTAGTTCTGCCTTATATACCTATATATTTTACATATCTACACATCATTTTCTTAAGGTCTCTTCCAATTAATCTCTTCTTATTTCTTCTATCTATTCTCTACCCATTCATACCATTTGTGCCAGACTGAACAGGACTTGGGGTCCTCTTTCATTTGTAACGTGAGCATCTCCATTTCCGCATATTGCATTAGTTTTTGCTGAACTAAGTCCTCTTTAGGACTGTTGGGGGTTTCCCACATTTGTGCTAATGCTATCCTGGCTGCTGTTAGAATATGTAGAATAATAGGGTTTTGGGGGGATATTGATCTTGAATTATTCCTAATAGGAAAAATTCTGGTTAGGTTCAATTTGGTATTGTGTAATTTCCTGTAGCCAATTTTTAATTTTAGTCCCATAGGTCTTGATCTCGGGGCATAACCACCAGATATGATAGATGGTACCATCAGCTTATTGGTATTTCCGTGTTGCCTCTGTTCTCATGGGGATCAACCAACATCAACACCAAGTTCTTGGAAACGAGAAGATTGGGCTCAACCCAGGCCAGTTCCAAAGTCACAAAGTGTGTGAAATGCCTCGCTGCCACATTCTTTTTGACTATGATTCTTAGCTCTTAATAAGGGAATAAAATTTTAATCCATACATTCCCCCCCCCCCCATTTCATATTTGTGATGATTCCTTTCTACCTGTTTGCTCAGCACAGAGATTAAGCTAAGCCACTTGCAATTTGCAGGTCCCTCCTGGATCCCTTTTTAAAAAATTGAAGTGACCTTGGCTCACCTCCAAACCTCAGGCCTAGCGCCAAACTTTTAAGAACAAGTTACCTATTAATTTTTTTTTTACTGGAAACCTGAATCCCGGGAGCACCCTTTTTGTGAGCTGCAGTGGGTTTTAAATACATTAGGACCAGGGAGGGAAATGTTACAGACAGACAGACAGACAGACAGACACACACGGGGTTCCTGGCAAGGCAGATTAAAACTGTTAACTTGAAGATGAGTAAAAACCCACTGTGTGTTTAGACCTTCCAATTGAGCCTGAAACCCCTCTGTCTGTGAGGACCCAGAGTGGGATACAAAAGCAACAAAGTGACAAAAACAGGTGAAGTCCCTTTAATACCTTAACCCTGGCTGCTAAGATCAAATTACCATTGACTGGAGAAAAAAAAACTCCCCCACAAACAGTTGCGAAAAGGAAGAACTTCCATTCAAACTCAAAATATAGCATATAAATTATAAATATGAAAAAAACAACACAAACCACACTGAAGCAATTAAGGAGACCAGGCAGGATAAGGGCTCGAAGTCCACAGATATTGAAATACACACCCTGGGAAGGATGCCAGAACTCAGATAAGAATGGACAGACTAGAAATATTTCCACGCTTGGCTTCCAGCAACTTTGCCATGCTCAGTTTGTCCTTTTAAACAGTCCTCACATCTGCAGCAGCAGCACTATACTGCTTCTACTACTGCTGCTTCTACTACTACTGCTTCTACTTCTAGTGCTTGACTATTGAAATTTATGAGCCCTACTGCTATAGAGTTACTTCTGCCTATTGGGTCTTGGCTGCCACCTATGGTTTTATTTCCATAAAGTTCATGGAAACCTACCTCCCTTCTCATTCCAAAAACAACACCACCACAACCACAACACCTACCACACTTGACTGCTTTTCTGCTTGGCTTGGAGGACTTTGTAGCCCAGCTAGCTAGGAGAAGTCCAAAGGGCACCTTTGCCACCAACTTGGAGCAGGGCACAACTATGGATAAAGCATACAAAAACGGGAAATGTGAACAGAACAACCATTGTAATATCATAAGAACCAAAGATGCAAGTCGTAGGAGAAGTGAGAATTAAAAATCGTCCCATCAACCCTGGAGCCCTCTAGATACGTTCCTACGATGGCACAATCCTAATTCAGATTGTAGATTCCAGTTTCCTGACAGCATTCAGAAACAGTGTAGCTCTATGTTACTTCCTGTCAGCTGGTGCTCCATTCAAAATCCAGGAAAGAAATACTTAAGACTCTTGTAACTAGAGAAAAGATATCTTTTACTAAGTCAGTGGTAGCAACAAGAAAATTATGAATCTGGGTAAATAGGCATGCACATCACATATATCAAGGGAGTGAAATGTTCCCACCCCCAACAGTTCAAACTGTTCTTCCAATTAAAAGTTGTGAACTACATCATGCTGATATCTCCAGATGGTGATGATGACCTTGGCTTACTCAGATAAAGGGTTGCAGTTTCGCAGAGAAGAGAAAGCTAAGCAGGAATGAGAAACCCCAGTTTATTTAAACAATTTATATTTATTATAATATTTATTTATACAATATTTATTTATATAATATTAGTTAGCAACATTTGCAGCTGACATCCCATAGATTTCCCTCTTCCACCAACCTCCGTTACTCGTGGCAGCCAGAAAGAAGCAAAGGAAAAGAGGAAGATCTTGAAGGCTGACACTTCCATTGGATGGCAAATTTTTAGAAAATGTGAAAACTTCTAATTCCAACGTCAGGTTTTAGAAAACACGGTTTCAAGGCACAGTGGAGCACAGTAAAAACTAGAAGGCAACAAAAAAAGTTTCAGGTAAATACATATATGCAATAGCATGCCCCATAGGAAGTAATTTTTGATACATCTACAGGGAAGGAAAAAAAAAAACTTGCCATAGGCTATAATTCTCCCCCACCCCAGGTGCTAATCTATATTTGTAAAATGCCTGATTTTCCAAACGTTTAAAACTCCAGAATTAAAATTGCTTTTCTAAGTAAAATGAAGCAACAAATAGATAACAATGGGAGTTGTATACAGAAGCGGAAATATTTGCTAAATTAAGCCTCCAGGAAACAAAACGCTTAGGCTGATAAAGTTAAAGCTAGCAAGAAGAAAAAAATTGCTCGCTCATGAATTTTGTTCACTATATCAAATGCTGCTATGCTTTGCGTAATTGCTCCTAAAACTCTGAATATTTGAGCAGTCTTGCAAGTATTAGCTGGGCACAGTGGCATTTGTAGAATTTGAACTAGAAATTGCCAATATTACATAATGCAGACAATTTAAACCTCCAAAGATAAGAGAGGGGAAAGGGCCATAATGTTAACCATAATTCTGAGATGTTGTTGACAGAATTATACAATTAAAGCTAAGTGTTTAGCTTAGCACGAACAGACCACTGCAAAATGCACTGAATTATTTTTAATATAATAAGAATTTCGGTCTATCATTTACTGCTTATGAATATTAAAAAGAGAAAGGAAAATAATTATATGAGCATTTCAGCTTGTGGTATTTTTCTTTCTTTACATCTCTCATTCTTGAGATGAGATTTTATCCTTTGGGCAATTTGTAAGTACATCAACCATGGTACATTCTGGTCTTCGCTAAATAATGCTTGCTGTGTGTTTAATCTCTTCTTTGGGTCTTAAGTGAACCATATCTGCGGATGTAATTACATTTTTTCTTATTATAATTGTCTCCAGCATGGAAGGCATTTGAAGTAGAGCCTAACAGGGAAATTGTTGATGATATTATTTCTCTTTATTGAACGTTGTTTGAGATAATACACCCCTTTTAGAGTGGTGTTCTCTTTTTGTATCTTTGTACTATAAATACCAAGAGAGTCCCATTGGCTTAGGCCAGCTCCTCGCATGGGAACCCTATTAGGCGAGGACTTCCATCTTTTGAATCTTGTTAATTTTAAAAAAAAAAAATTAAACTCCTTCCTTGCTCCATACAAAAAGGGGCTGATGATTTCTTTTCTGAAATTGAAACTGTTGAAGTTTGAAACAAGCGATTTATCTTCATTTTTGATCCCTGCCGAGTTTGATTTGGGCAGTTTGGCAAACTCTCGTCCTGGTGTGCTCTGTTGGAGATGCTTCCAGCTGTTGCTCCAGCTGCAAACTGCCAGGAGAAAGGGAGCTCAGAGCAGAGCCTGCTCCAGCCCCTCCCTCCAGCCCATGCTCACATCTGTGCCCACAGCTCTCGTGTGTTTCCTTGGCAACCGCTGGCCTCTGGAGGTGCAGTTGGTCCAGGGGAATCTTGGCCATTCTGTGGGGCCAGGTGGTCTCTCTCTCTCTCTCCACACCTTCCTATCTTGCACTGCTTCTTGGTTCATCTTCCAGCTGATGATGCCAGCTTTGATGGCACCCACTGTGGTCTTTGGTTTCCTCCTCCTCTTGCCAATAACTCTTCCCCCAGTGTAAGTGCTTTCTCTCTGGTGAATTCCCTGGCATGACATGGCCAAAATAAGTGAGATGCTGTTTCGTGGCTTTGCCTTCTGTTGGTGGCATACTCGTTCATGTTGCTCTTCTCTGCCCTCTTTCCAGAGTCTCTGCATCTATTTTTGCTCTGGCTTAGTTTTGTGAAGTTATGCAATAAAACACAACTTTCGGCATCTGCCCTTCTTCTATTGTTCCATTGTTGTTACCCGATGGGCTTAAAAAAAAGAAAAGAAAAGCACCTTTTGCTTGAAGTTGGAGATTTCCGGGACACTTCCTTCAATCCCCTGGTGTCGTAATGGGAATCTGAGCCCTTTTAAAATATATATATATATTTTTGTTATACATTTTCCTTTATTATACATCACATTTCCAGTGCACTGGCCATATTGAGTCCTTTTTAGATATGTACGTCGTATTATACACCCTGGTTATAACCATTACTCTCATAGTCATACAGTGTCGCCTCTTTTAAATACATAGTATTGTACGTCAAAATTACAACTCTTGTTTTCATAGTTGTACCGTAACACATTATACGTTTATCACTCTACCTGTTTTATTATATAGACACATACAGTCCGATAGTGATATTGCTTACAGTATATATTCTTATATACCTATTTAGCTATAATATTGAACTGGAGCCTTTTGAGAGGTTCCAAAAAGTAGCATCACACCCATTCGGGCAAAATCTCTACTGGTTCTTTGAACATAACTCTGAAGACCTATAAGTACCGCTTGCAATAGTTAGGCACATCATTAATACATTTCTAGAACGCTTTTCCCCCCAAACCACTGAGCCTGACATCTGAAGGAAGCTTCAGCAGACCTGAAACTGGCCACGGATGTCACAACCCCTGCCTAAGAATCAATGCCATGGGTGTCCCTTAAAGAGCCAAGACTGAAGTGTGCAGCAGTGAGCAAGATGGGAAAATAAAAGGCCCTTCGGCTTCGTCCATCAAAGTTCTTCCACCCACCTTAAGGACCTTGGATGCTTCCTTGGCTTTGTGCTGACTGTGCATGGCTTCCAAAGATGGTTTATTAATCTTCTGGGCCAACTTACACCTGTCAGTTTGCCCTCTAAAGCAGTGAAGAAAACTCTGCATGGGGGAGCAGCTACACTTGATGTCCACCGATAAACATAAGGTGAACAACAGAATGACCTCCAATCATTTACTTTTAGACAATTGATAACAGTGCAGTGCATGTTCTGTAGATGGCACTGATCTCATACATCAATTTACCCATTTCAGCACAATCTAGAATTTTTTGAATTACTAATTCCTCTGAGGGGGTATTGTTTTGTTTCCAGCACTGTGCGTATGCTATCCTTGTGGCTGTCAATGTATGTAGTAAAATTCATTTAATCTTTTTCCTATATTTCCATTTTCTGTTGCCTGCTGATCACTTTTGACTCCTAACATCTACTGGGGTAGCACCCTTCATTTTTTCTGGCCCTGTGGTCATTTCTGGTCCATCTGCTCCTTCTGGTCCAGCTTGTCCTTCAATCCTAAAATGGAGGGTAATGGGCCCCATACCCCCCAGACAGGCTTCCTTTCTGCAGCTCATTTGGTTCAAGTGGTTCAGCATCTTCTCGGCGTTGCTCTGGTTCTGGAGTCTTCTGTAGAACTTTGTAGGCCACCACCATCCATCAACGGCTGACAGGGTCTCTCTGGGGTCCCTCTACCCTTTCTGCAGGGTCTTCTGTCACACAGATGTCTATCGCTGTTCTTCCTCACTGGAACAGCTGCTGCATTCTTCACTGATGCACATCGATGTGTTCCACTGTGCAGCACCACAAACGCAGCACCAAAACTGTTAACGCTGATTCTGGGGAGAGCCTGGAAAACGTGTATGTACAGATGGCCCCCTTATCTCTGGGGCCTTGCAGGGCTGTGGGAAAATCCCCGGGAGAACGTCCCCCCCCCCCCCCGATGTCCTGAAATAGCAGGGATCACCCAGAGTTCCTAAAGAAACCTCCCCCGTGTGGTAAGAGCCTCTTGGAATCTTCTCTCCTGTGTGCCAGACTTTCTGGGTGATTTCTCTTATCGCCTGTGTGCTGGCATGACTGGGTGTGGAGTGTGAGGAAAAGCATTAAAAAAAACCCTCTGTGCGTGTTCGGGGCTTCCTCTCTGTTAATGGAGCCCATCTTTGTTGAGTTTTGTTCTAACGCGTAATCTAAAAAGCAATCTCTTGTTCTTTGGTGTAATTTTCCCAAGCCATACTGTCAGAATGTTTGCAGTGGGACTGCTATTTTGAGGCAACCCAGGAGCAAAACACAGCACACTCGGAGGCTTTGTCTTCTAACAGTGGTCTATATACAAGACAGCTATATACATACGTAGATGTGGTAGGCAAACACCAGGCAAGCAATCAGTCTTCACTCTGCACAGAGAACCATAATGGAGACAGAACACTAGGAGAGAGAGAGAGAGAGAGAGAGAGAGAGAGAGAGAGAGAGAGAGAGAGAGAGAGAGAGATGCCCTCTCATGGCCTCCTTCTTCTTAAAACAGCAATAATTTTGTGGACCCATCCTTAGTCTTAAAGTGGCACTATCCCTGCTGACTCATCCTTATTGAACCCAACATAACAATACCCATGTCCAGTGGTAGGATTCAAATGCTTCAACAACTAGTTCTCTGCCCTAATGATTTCTTCCATCAACCAGTTCACCCAACTGCTCATAACGTTAACAACCGGTTCTCCCGAAGTGATGCGAACTGACTAAATCCCACACTGCCCATGTCTGTATTTACAACAGAGAGTTTTGAAAGCCCAGCTCCTTGAAGAGTTTGTGTCAGGTCCCTCTCGGGATGCTGTTACAGGTGCCCTTTGGATTCCCTTGCTGCCACAGTTTGTACCGGCCGAAGCTTCTGAATACTCTTCAAGGAATAGTCCCATGTAGAGTAAGTTACAGTAGTCTAACTGGGAGGTGGCCCAGGGAATGATTAACTGCACTCAGGCCTCACGATCCAAGAAAAGAGCACAACTGATTCACAACACAAAGTTGAGCAAAGGTCCTCCTAGTCATGGCTGTCACCTGCTCTGGCCCTTAGCTTCTATACCAGCTAGGTCTGGCGTAGTGCCACCCATCCAAGACCAAAGATGATAAGCTCCTGCATCCGGAGGGGTCCACCTCTCAGCCATTCCATCTTACCAGGGTTTAGTTCACCCCTTTTTTTCCCCATCCAAGTTCCCCACAACCTCCAGGCACCCCAAAGAATGCCCACTACACCCCCTCACTTCACCCGGGACAGAGATAGGTAACTGGGTATCATCGACGTACTGCTGATGTCTTATCCTGTGGTGGTGGATGGTCTCGCCCAGAGGTTTCATGTAGATGGTGAAGAAGGAGAGGCCTGGGACACCCCAGAAAGCAAGGGGTGACAGCTCAACCTCTCGCTCCACATTTATACTTGCTTGAGACTGGCCTTAGAGAAGGGATGTGACCCAATTCAAAAGTGTGGTACCCTCTCCTGCAATTCCCTTCGATGTTCATCTCAAACTTTTGAAGTCCAAAAAGGGTACTTGATTTATTGTTCATTGGCTGGAATATAGAATTCTTTTGTGTGTCCAGTCACACTTGTCCCATAAAGAAGTTTGTCTCTGGTGCAGAAACTCTGTGTACGTACAAACGACAAAGCGAGAGTAACTGCGATGATCCCTTGTAGTATCTTATCATTGCAACTATGATCTATAACCCAACAGAAGAGAATTGGAAAAAATTATTGGCCCTTTGACAACGGTGTCATCCATGTACTGGAGACACACCTTGGGTTGTGTGCATGGGAGGGCTACAGGTTCCAGGTGCCACATTACGGTCTTGGCTACGAGTCCTAGTGGCCACGATCCCACGGAGGTTCCTCTGATTGGTTGAGGGATTAGTTCCTTTTTTCACTTGGATGAAAAACATGAGTCTGTCACCAGCTCTGCTGGCAGCTGGCGGGTCACAACAATTAGGTGGCCCAAGTATTAGAGTTTCATCCTCAGGATCTGGCCTTCTAAGGAGCAGTCCAGGGTTGATCTCCTCTAGGACTGACCAGTTGGAAGGCCTTTCATTCCAAGGACTCCCAAAAGGAGTCTTCTCCAGCACCATAGGTTTTGTTCCTTGTATACTGGTAAAACCTCTGAAAAAGTAAACCTACAGCCTATACTTTGAGGTTTGTGCCCCAAGCTCTGGGAATCATTCTGCACAGAAAGTACATCTTTTTGGGATAAATCATCTGTTCCAAGGTGTACCATAGGACCAACATCACAGTCCTTATTGGCATTCCTGACTATCTTAGCAGCAGCCTGTGGCCCCACTGGTTGGTGTGGATGGCTTTACAATAGACGTGCGTTCCTATTTTGCCATCTCTGCCTCTAACCACGGATCCAGAAAGCCTAGAGTGTCACTTTCTTCTTCTCTGGTGGATTTTATTCCTTGAAGGAGCTGTTGGCAATGTTGCTGGGAAGCTGCCTGTTCTACTTTACTTGGTCTCTTTTTAATATGTCAAAGGGGTCATCCATGTACTGGAGGCACACCTTGGGTTGTATGCGTGGGTCTGCTCAGGGTTCCAAGCATCGCATTACGGTCTCGGCTACGAGTCCTGATGGCCATGATCCCACTGGGAAGTTTAAATGCAATGGAAGCCCTTTCATCTACCTTTGTCTTGGGTACTCGCTCTCTGTCTCCCCCACAAACAGCCAGCAGCTCCTTCCACCAGCCTCTGGGAAGTTTAAATGGAATGGAGGCAATGACTGATGGGATTGGTAGTATGCCCCTTATGGCAGCCAGGCTGGGCGAGGACATTCCCATGAAGAATAGAACAAGGGACAAAATTCCTTTACTGGCCGAGTATGTTCGGCCACACACCGCATGAGGTCTCTGGTGCAGATGCTCCTTCAAGCAGCAAAGGATCCATCATGAGGCTGAAACAGTTCAAGTAGTCTAGAGCCCTGCTGTGGGAAGCCACACGGCAGGTCCTTTCTCCTCCCTCTCCCTCCCTCCTTCCTCAGGGTCAATCGCCAAGCAAAGAGTAACCTTGATTGACCTTGCTGATAGTCTCATGCATCCCCTCTAGTTGTTCCTCCTTTATTTGGACAAAGGGGTCCTCTAGGTGGTGGATCCATACTTTGGGTTGTATGCGTGGGAATATGGAGCTTCCATGGGTGTTGCATGATGGTCTCTGCTATGGGTCCTGGCGGTGGTGATTCCCACAGGGGTCCCTTGGATTGATCTGCCACAATTGCCCCTCGAAGTGAACGTAGGTGGTCAGGCCCAGTTTGGTACAATCCACCATGGCGAACATTTTGAACTGAGGGTTTCTCGGTTAGGTCGGATAGGCATGGGTTCCTTGGCTGATTCTGGGTCTATGGATGTGAAGAGTGTTGTGACATCAAGGCCGAGAACCTTTACGTGTCTCCTTTTGCCACAGGGAATGGCATTCTCTTTAAGTCAGCATCTCAGTGGGAGCTTGGCTCTGACTTCTTTATCCTTTTCCAGTTTCCACACTCCCAGAAACGGTATGTTTTATTTTGTAGCCTCTTGTGTTCTTCCTCCCTTGTGAATTTTATCTCTGAAACATGTCGTCAACTGCCATAGGTAGGTCGTTCTTTGGAGTATTCCAAGGCGTTCTATCTCCTTTGAGATGGTTCTGCTTCTGCCTCCTTTGGGGCCTTTGGCCCCACTGGTTGGTGTGGATGGCTTTACAATAGACGTGCGTTCCTATTTTGCCATCTCTGCCTCTAACCACGGATCCAGAAAGCCTAGAGTGTCGCTTTCTTCTTCTCTGGTGGATTTTATTCCTTGAAGGAGCTGTTGGCAATGTTGCTGGGAAGCTGCCTGTTCTACTTTACTTGGTCTCTTTTTAATATGTCAAAGGGGTCATCCATGTACTGGAGGCACACCTTGGGTTGTATGCGTGGGTCTGCTCAGGGTTCCAAGCATCGCATTACGGTCTCGGCTACGAGTCCTCATGGCCATGATCCCACAGGGGTTTCCTCTGATTGGTTCATTTGTTTGTCCCTCCTGCTGAGAACAGGGGGTCGGTTTCAGGATCCAATCACAGGGACCAGAGGTTTAGTCTTCTTAGCTCTCGGACGCCTGCTGGAGCCAATCCTGGGGGACCTTCTTCCTAGCAGAATGTGTGCTGTTCTCTGTGTGATGCCTACAGTGTCTGATGTGGGCAGCTTTTTACACCTGGCTTGGGGTTTCTTGAAGACTGCCTTTCAAGCCACTGGCTTCTGCTTGCTTGCATGGCCCAGCCTTCTCCTGCTAAGCACTGGGGCCAAACGGGAGCTCCTGTTGCTGACAACGTCCCCTTTCCCCAGGCATTGATCCCTTCTTCCCTGGTTAACTTCCTCCCACAAAATAAGGATCCGCCAAATTGAAGGGGTGTCTTCGTCCATTGCTGGGGTTGCAATTGTCCCGGTCTCCTCCTCTGACCGCTCGCTTGTGTTCTTGCAATTTGGTGGTAGGTTTCCTTCCCCAGGTGGCCTATGCGGTGGCTGGGGCCATCTAGGCAGGCGGGGGGATTCGGCAGATTACACTGGAAATGTTTTCCACCTCCAAGCGATCTTTACTGTTGTGTCCGCGAAATGATGCCAGGAGTCGGTGACTTAGTGCAAAGCTCTTTATTGGCAAGTTGGAACCGAACTGGCGAAAGGAAAAAAGCCTGCGGCTTTTATTCCTTTCGCCGCTGCGGCCGCGGCCAATGGCACCGCTTTGAATCTCCTGCGATTCGAATGGACCAATCGCGGGAGGTTCTTAGCGAGCCAATCAGCGCGGCTCGCCTGACCAATCGGAGAGCCCCGCGCTTTGGCCAATCAAAGTGCGGGGATCTCGAGTATGTTAATTGAGGACAGAACACCTACAATGCATTTTTGTCTGCGTTGGCTGAGATCAACATTCAGTTGGGTGACCAACATTCTCCTCTGGGAGTAAACATGGTTTCCTCTGAATGCCCTTATTTAAAAATCCTCTATGCTGCCCATCTCACCTGCAGGCGGCTCTAGGTAGCTTTGAAGCATTCAAACATGAAAGCAGTAAATAGTAACCTTAAGTCAATTCTAAACTGACCAGGACAGGAGGAAGGGAGCAAGGAGGCCTGTTGGGAGGGGGTCTTAATCTCTTAACTACTTCCCGAAAGACACAAGCCCTCTCCAAGCCTGTTGATGGAGGCACATCTATAGGCCCTTCTGGAAGGCCAAGAGGGTGGGTGGGTGTGGATCTCATCTTGCGGGGGACATGATGTTCCTCAGAGTTGGGACCCCAACTTGGTTCCCCTGGATGACCCTTGCCAGAGAGTGCGTCTTTAGCGCTTGAGAGAATTCACAGCGGAATCCAACCTCTTGAATTGAGTGTAACAAAGGTTGGCTTCTGCTTAGACGGTGATCTTACGGAAGTTCATGGTCACAGCAGAAGACAGCAAGTATACCCAGGAAACAGATTCAAAGTCATTACATCAATTCTCAGTCAGAAAAAACTCTATTCTGCAAAGCAATACAATCCAGAAAAATGTTCTGTCAGAGCGTTTGCAGCCTAACTGCTGTTGTGAGACAACCCAGGAGCAAAACGCAGCGCACAGAGACTTAGACATTTAACAGTGGCTTATCTACAAGACGTATACAGAAATATACGTGCTAGGCAAAATACCTTACAAGCAATCCATCTTTTTAACTCTACACGGAGAACTCTGCAATGAATATCGGACATAAGGAGAGAGAAACAGGCCCTCTAATGGCTGCCTTATACAAACTTCTGTGGACTCATTCTTTGTCTTAATAAGGCAATACCCATGCTATGCTGATTTGTCCTCAGTTGCATCAGCCTTACATTGCATCAGGCGTACAGCAGCTGGCAGCTCTTAAATCTTATACCTCAACATGTTCAAGTTTTTTAAAATGTTTGGCCAAGCATAAGGCAACAAAGTGTCTCACAGAGTCACCTGGGAAGGAAAGAAACTCATAGATTTTTTACATTTATTATGAAATTTGTCACCTGTCGTGTCCTCGAAAATGATGCCAGGAGTCGGTGACTTGGTCGACTCCCGTGACTGCGATGCCGAGTGGGGCGAACCATTGCAGTCCCAGTAGGCTTGGGCGGTCGCGGTCGACGATTGTCAGGGGAAGTCTTTCGGTGTGCCCTTTATATGTGATGTTGAAGTGTTTGGTTCCGACTACCGGGATGCGGTTTCCCTGGTAGTCCCTTACAATGAGTCTCTGGCTGTCTAGGTTCCTCCTTTGGAGGGTAGGCACCAAGCGCTTTATTTCATGCCAATGCAATCATGGAGAGGTAGGACCCGGAGTCTACCTCCATTTTGCATGGCTGGCCCTCGATGCCTACCTCCACGTGGACCTTCCGGGCGTCATTGGTTATGGCGTGGCCGATGGTGACCGTCTGATGGGTCTCCTCTCTTTGCCGGTTATCGCCACCTCGCAGGGATCGTCCGTTCCGGTCCCATCTGTTGTCCGAGGGGCGATCTCTGGTCTGGGGTGGTGTGCTCTCTCTCCTCCGGTCGCTCTGGTCCCATCGTGCCGGGCTGCGATTCTTCTTTAGGCGGCAAACACGGGCGATGTGTCCCTTCTTGTCGCAATGCCGGCAGATCGATTCAAAAAACCAGCATTCCAACCTGGGGTGGTCGCCGCCGCAACCGGCACAGTTGGTCTTCGACTTACGACCCCGCCGGTTCCGTGGGTCGCGGCCTGTCTGGAGGCGATGGATGTCCTCCTCGTCCTCGGAAGTGCCCGATGCCGAGTGGAAGTCGCCCTGGTGGGTGGTTGTCTCGGGTTGGGCCTCGGTCGACCTCGCCGGGTTGTTGTTTCCACTGCGGTCCCCAGTGTTCGGTCTGCGCATGCGGTCGGCGGAAGTTCGGGTTGCTTCGGCGGCTGCGGCTGCGGTGAGGGTGTCTGCTAGGCTGATGTTGCCCTTGGCCATCAGCCGGCTCTGGAGGACGGGGTCCCACAAACCGAGCACGATTCGGTCTCGCAGGGCGTCGTTCAGGTTGTCGAATTCGCAGAGTCCCCCTAGGCGCCGCAGCTCAGCGACGAAGTCGCTGAAGCTCTCACCCGACCGTTGGTCCCGACGGTAGAATTCGTTGCGTCGGATCAGGATGGGTACCTCTGGAGCGTAGTGCCGCCGAAGTATTGGCTCGAGGACGTCACAGTCCATCGCGGTCGCATTGGTGGGTTTGGCAAGCGCCTTGGCCATCTTGAAGACCTCGGTCCCGCAGTGGGTCAGGAAGACGGTGCACTTCATGGGGCCGGTGGCGTCCTTCAGGTCGCTGCACTCAAGGAACATGCGGAATCGGTCGGAGTACGATTCCCAGTCCTCGGTGGCAGGGTTGAAGGGTGCGGGGGGTGCGATTTTCGCCATCGCGGTGGTTCGTCTGGCTTCTGTCGGACACGTGGTTCGGTTCAGGGTCTGGATCCCACCCCCGTCGCCAGTGTTGTGTCCGCGAAATGATGCCAGGAGTCGGTGACTTCAAATCATGCTCTTTATTTAAGGTTGGAACCGAACTGGGGCAAAGGGAAAAAGATTGCGGCTTTTATTCCTTTAGCCGCGGTGGCCGCGGCCAATGGCACCGCTTTGAATCTCCCGCGATCCGAATGGACCAATCGCGGGGGATTCTTAGCGAGCCAATCAGCGCGGCTCGCCTGACCAATCAGAGTGCCCCGCGCTTTGGCCAATCAAAGCGCGGGGATCTCAAGAATGCTAATTAAGGACAGAACATCACCCATCTCCTGTCCAACGTCTCTGCAGCATCAAAATATGTTAAAACCATCAGATGTGAAAAAACAAAGCAGAATCATTCAAACAAGATGGCAAAGGAAACCTGGACTCCCGGAGGGTGAGGAGGTGGGATGAGCTTTTAGTCAACCAATCATCCCCTAGTATGAAGCTGCCCCATTGGGTCACCAAGACATTCTGGCAGACCCAGATTTTAAGGCTCTTAGGAAACGTCAGGAGGGAGGGATCCAGTCACACCTCTACGAGGGCAAAATGTTCCAAAGGGCAGGAGCCATGGCAGAAAAAGGCGGTTCTCATAGGCTCCCCTCACCAGCCAAAATTCCTTGGCTGATGGGATTGGTAGTATGCCCCTTATGGCAGCCAGGCTGGGCGAGGACATTCCCATGAAGAATAGAACGAGGGACAAAATTCCTTTACTGGCTGAGTTTGTTCGGCCACACACCGCATGAGGTCTCTGGTGCAGATGCTCCTTCAAGCAGCAAAGGATCCATCATGAGGCTGAAACAGTTCAAGTAGTCTAGAGCCCTGCTGTGGGAAGCCACACGGCTGGTCCTTTCTCCTCCCTCTCCCTCCCTCCTTCCTCAGGGTCAATCGCCAAGCAAAGAGTAACCTTGATTGACCTTGCTGATAGTCTCATGCATCCCCTCTAGTTGTTTCTCCTTTATTTGGACAAAGGGGTCCTCTAGGTAGTGGATCCATACTTTGGGTTGTGTTCTGTCTCGCCTTCTTTCCCAAATGATGAAAGAGTACAAACTCACACAAACACAGGCAGGCAAGCTGGCTCGGACTTCACAGAGTTAATTCTTTGGAACAGATAATGTCCTTGGCATTCCAACACGCTCTGCCTGCCAAGTCCGAACTGATAACAAGTAAAAAGCTACTTACAGAAAATTACAAGGCAGACCACAAAAATCATTCATAAAGAAAACCTGAAGTAAGATTAAACTTTGTCTCATACAAAGTTCCAGCCGACAACACACCCACTTTTATCCCCTGTGGGGTGTGGCTCAATGACTCAGCTCACTCTCTCCCACGCCTCCTACGTTGCTGCTCACGTTTCTCCCTATGACACTGCCTAGGATCAAGCCAACATTCTTCCTCTTGACTCCATGTCAGGGGCTGCTCTGATATGCCTTCCTCCTGATTAATCTCAGGCTGTTCATCTCAGTTGTCTGATGAAACCTGAGGCATTATCAGGGAGGAAGGCATTGCCAGAGAGGAAGGTCCTGGGGAGGAAGGCATTCCCAGTTCCTCCTCCTCATCTTCCAAGTCCTCTTCCTCCAACAGCACAGGCTCGGGAATCGGAGCCACAACAGGGTTGTATGCGTGGGAATATGGAGCTTCCATGGGTGTTGCACGATGGTCTCTGCTATGGGTCCTGGCGGTGGTGATTCCCACGGGGGTCCCTTGGATTGATCTGCCACAATTGCCCCTCGAAGTGAACGTAGGTGGTCAGGCCCAGTTTGGTACAATCCACCATGGCGAACATTTTGAACTGAGGGTTTCTCGGTTAGGTCGGATAGGCATGGGTTCCTTGGCTGATTCTGGGTCTATGGATGTGAAGAGTGTTGTGACATCAAGGCCGAGAACCTTTACGTGTCTCCTTTTGCCACAGGGAATGGCATTCTCTTTAAGTCAGTATCTCAGTGGGAGCTTGGCTCTGACTTCCTTATCCTTTTCCAGTTTCCACACTCCCAGAAACGGTATGTTTTATTATGTAGCCTCTTGTGTTCTTCCTCCCTTGTGAATTTTATCTCTGAAACATGTCGTCAACTGCCATAGGTAGGTCGTTCTTTGGAGTATTCCGAGGCGTTCTATCTCCTTTGAGATGGTTCTGCTTCTGCCTCCTTTGGGGCCTTTGGCCCCACTGGTTGGTGTGGATGGCTTTACAATAGACGTGCGTTCCTATTTTGCCATCTCTGCCTCTAACCACGGATCCAGAAAGCCTAGAGTGTCGCTTTCTTCTTCTCTGGTGGATTTTATTCCTTGAAGGAGCTGTTGGCAATGTTGCTGGGAAGCTGCCTGTTCTACTTTACTTGGTCTCTTTTTAATATGTCAAAGGGGTCATCCATGTACTGGAGGCACACCTTGGGTTGTATGCGTGGGTCTGCTCAGGGTTCCAAGCATCGCATTACGGTCTCGGCTACGAGTCCTCATGGCCATGATCCCACAGGGGTTTCCTCTGATTGGTTCATTTATTTGTCCCTCCTGCTGAGAACAGGGGGTCGGTTTCAGGATCCAATCACAGGGACCAGAGGTTTAGTCTTCCTAGCTCTCGGACGCCTGCTGGAGCCAATCCTGGGGGACCTTCTTCCTAGCAGAATGTGTGCTGTTCTCTGTGTGATGCCTACAGTGTCTGATGTGGGCAGCTTTTTACACCTGGCTTGGGGTTTCTTGAAGACTGCCTTTCAAGCCACTGGCTTCTGCTTGCTTGCATGGCCCAGCCTTCTCCTGCTAAGCACTGGGGCCAAACGGGAGCTCCTGTTGCTGACAACATCCCCTTTCCCCAGGCATTGATCCCTTCTTCCCTGGTTAACTTCCTCCCACAAAATAAGGATCCACCAAATTGAAGGGGTGTCTTCGTCCATTGCTGGAGCTGCAATTGTCCCGGTCTCCTCCTCTGACCGCTCGCTTGTGTTCTTGCAATCTGTTGTTTTATCTTAGTCACAGTGGGGAGTTGATAATATGCTTGATTTCCTCTTCAAGGTGTATCTTTTTTTTCAGTTTTTTTGCAATATTATAGGTTGGGTATCATAGGTTGATACTTTGTGTTGTATGCGTGGGAGTTGTATAGTTTCCAGGTGTTGCATTATGGCCTCAGCTTTGAGTCCTGGAAGCAATCTGTCCATCACCCTTGAAAGCAGGTGGTCAAGCCAAGGTCGATGGGTTCCATGATTCTAGATATCTCAACTGTAGTGTATTTGGTTAGATTGGGTATGTTGTGTTATGGTGCTTCCATAGGGTCCTTTCGCCAATTGAAAAGGGCCCTGTGACATCAAATGAAACCATGACTCCATCTATTCTCTGCCCTTTGATTCTTCGAAGCTTCTGTTGTGGGGAGCTGATGGGCATTTGCTTCCCTCTCTGAGTTGGCCATCCTTTTTTTTTATCACTTCTTTTGCAATATCGTAGGTTGGGGTCCCTGCTAGTGATACCATCCGAGGCTGCCCAATGGCAACAGTCCCAACTGTCTTTGTGAGCCCAACTCCACAAGCAGCTCCTGGCTCTGCTGTCCAAGCCCTTCTGGCTTCATCAGTCACTGCCCCTCTGCTCTGTTGCAGAAGTTGTGAAATGCAGGATATACAGAGTGAGTTGGAAGAGATCCTTCAAGGTCTAGATGTCGCTTACATGTAGAGTGCAGCTCCTCCTCCTCCTCTTTGGCTGGCTCTGTTTCTTCTGAGCAGTTTAAATGCTTCTTGCAGCTCCTTCCAAGCCGGAGTTCCATTCCACCAAGGTTCAGGGGTGGCAACAATGCTTCTGAATTGTTTTTGTCTGTTGTATAATTGGTTGGTGGGGATGGCTTTGCAATCGACGGGTTTTGCCCTCTCCGCCTCTGACGACGTATCCAGAAAGCCTAGAGTGTCGCTTTCTTCATCTCTTGTGGATTTTATTCCTTTGAAGGAACCGTCGGCAAGGTTGCTGAGAAGCTTCCTGTTCTTGTTTATTCATTCTTTATTTCTAAATAATAATAATTATAATAATATGCTCCTCCTGCTCGTTTGCTGGGTCTCTTTCTTCTGAGCAGTTTAAATGCTTCAGCTCCTTCCAAGCCTGAATTTCAGTAATAGGAACGATGCCAATTTGTGCATTTATAAAATCTAGAGGCCGCCCATTTTACCACACGCTAACGTTGGTCTGCTTGCCATCATAAAAAAGTAGAACGTCATAAATGAGTTGATAAAAAATCCAAAACAAATGGTGGGCAGAGGAGGAAGAGGATGGCTGGGCAGGTGGGACCAACCACATCCACTGTGGTGCTGCCCCTATGAGAGGCCAAACCCACAGCCAAAGTGCCAACTTTTTAGGCTCTTCCGCTAAGTCACGGGGCCTGGGGCCCACCTCCTTCCTCACACCTGCCCTTATGACCTACGATTTCTTTTTTTTGAAAAGTTATTTTTTATTTTGTAACAAAGACAAACAAATAAAACCATCATTCCGTTCAACGGTGTGTGGGTTGGATACATATCTCATGTGCTCATTGTTAAGCCTGGTTTCCCCAACCAGGGTTAGGGAGACAAGCTAAACAGAATGTGCAGCGTTAGTCAGATAGGCACACAGATAAATGAGTGAGCTAAGCTTGTATGTTTATTAACATACAGTAAAAATAACAGATACGCTTGTGCTATCAAAAATATAGTTTATTCCATTATGAGTTCATAGCATAGTCAAAATAACAGTCCAATAGTCATGTATCATTTAGTTAGTCCATTCAGGGATATTCAGTTAGCAAAGTCCATGTAGAATATCCTATGTCAGTTCACTTACAAATCAGTCCTTTGTTTCTCTCCCGTTCGAGCAATGCAGTCTTGATTCCAAGCAGTAATCAGGGATCATCAAAGCCAGAGAGAGAGCAAGCTGCAGTCTTGCTTCTTTTAAAGTGCTTTCACAACCACTCCCTTAATTACTTTCCCATATTTAAAGTTGCAGACACTTTAACATATAAACTATGATTACATATTATTATTTACCTAAACCAGTTAGGGTAAAAAATGTTATCCCTAACACTCATAATTATATCATACATTTCTTACTTGTTTATAATAATTCTAATCAATATTTTATATCACACTTATCAATTGTTATATTATCATTAACATTATAATTATTGTCTTTCAAGAATATATTTCATCTTGATTTACATTATATTCATTTTCTTACTCAACTTAATTCAATCAATTGTAATATGCTATTATTATATATTTCAATTTCTTACTCTTCTATCCAGCCATTCATAGAATAAATTCCAAATTTTATAGTACTCTTTTTCTTCCTGTTCTCTAATTGCCACTGTCAAATCTACTCATTTCTGCGCATTCCGATATTCTCTTCCATCCGAGTTTTCTCACTTTATGACCTGCTCCTCATACTTTTGAGCAGGTATCATCTGAGTGCTTTTTGACCAATTTCGGTTTTGGTTCCTCTACCCAAGTCTTCGGGGCATCACGAAACAGTGTATTTGCTTCTCTCTCTCAGGGGTCCAAGATTTTCTTTTAAAATCAGTTCTTTTGCAATATTTGTTTGTTTGTTTGTTTTGTCAAGAAATTATAAGATAACAGGTCTGAGTATAAACATAGGTATGAATACATGAATACATATAAGAAAAAGAAAAGAAAAGAAACAATAGGACAGGGACGGTAGGCACGTTGGTGCGCTTATACACGCCCCCCTACATGGGTTGGATTCCCTGCTAATGATATTTCTTCTGACCCAGTCTTGCAGACGCAAGAAATAGACTCTCCACAAAAGAAAACCCCTCTTTATTTTCACCTTGAGAATAAATTGCCTTCAACAGAAAGTCCAGGCAAGAGTCTTGCAAGAAGTTAACTGGAACGACCGTCCTTATCAGCTGCTTATGATAAATGCAAGGCTGTGAGCTCCCAGTCGGGAGGCTGCAAGTTAGGTCAGTTTGACCAGAGCAATAAACAAACCTCAGATAAATATATTTTTTTAGATGTAGGGACTTTTTATACAAGATAGCAACACCACCCCCTCTATGGGTTTCGTTCTCTTACTGTGGTAATGGAGTCAGGGAGGGATGCATTCAGCCATAGTTCACAGACAAATATAATGTTGAATTTAGTAAGAGGAGGAATTCAGGTGTTTTATTTACAAGGCTTCTTGCGTTAAGTAGCTTGCATTTAAGGTCAGTCGTAGTTGGCATTGAGGAAGTTAAGGGGGTGCGTCTCTAGTTTTTGAGCGATGGCAGATTGGATGGTGGAAGTTGGATGTTAGGATGCAAGTTTCAGGCTCTGTCGCCAGCTCCGCAACAATATCCTTTGAGGGCTTCTGCTTTGAGTTGGTTTTGATTCTAGTTCTGTCTTCTAGGACTGTTCTTTCTTTGCATTTTCGTAGCTCTCCAGGGCAACCCCTGTGGTTTTAAAGGCTGCTTCTAAGTCAAGCAAAGAATTTTAAACAGGTTAGTCTCACCTGTGCATTGTGGCCCAGGCCTTCCCCTGGGGAGGGAAGGGGAGTTCCACAACTGGGACATGTTGACAAACTCGGCTCAGGTCAAGCTACCCTCCTTGTTCCTGGGGTTGAGCCTTGTGGCTTGTGGGTTTGCCTTCCTTGTTTCAGCTTATTTCCGAGATGTAACCTCGACGGTCATGATCAGCCTTTTTGTGGGTTGTGGGGGTCATGCTTTGTTTCCAGTGGCTCTTTGAAGGGGGGACATCATTGGAACAGCTTCCTTCAGAAATCATGGGTGCTCCATCTCTGGAGGATTTTAAGAGGACAGCCACTTATCTGAAATAGTACAGGGACTCCTGCTTGAACAGGGGGCTGGACTGGAAGACCTCCAAGGTCCCTTTCAGCTCTATTCTGATTCAGATTCCAATTCTGGTCTCTGGTTTGCTGGCCTTTGTTTAGTCTGAGGTGAGCATCATGTTCATTAGATGCTTTGTTTGTTTGGATGCCTTGTTGAACTACAGTCCATCCAGCTGTGTGGTTTATTGATGCTCAAAGTTGGCTTGGCAGCTTCTCTGGGCAGGAGGAGAAAGGAGTGGTGCTTGCCAGGTGCTTACTGGCTGTAGCTTCTCACCCTGGGCTTTGGAGTGATGACACTGCTGGGCTCTGCCTCTCCTTCAGTTTACCTGCAGCTTTTGCAAAATCCAAGCCTCCCCCTCCCAAGTTGCTCCCTGAGCTCACGGCTGCCTCTTTCCCTGGCTGGCAATATTTCCTTGTGACTCCACCACAAATTGCAAAGAAGTTTGAAAGAATAGAGAGGTAGGAGAAAGCCACCTGTCTTTCAGTCAACTCCCAAGAAAAGGTTTTAAGAAACGTACAAAATCATCTGAAAAACTAGAAAAATGCAACCCATTAACACGTAAAATATTATAAAGCACAAAGAACTCACACCAAGTCAAACGCCTATGAATGGCAATTATCCCAATTTTGCTGCACTCTCTTCAAGCCTTTATTGATACCACCTAATTTGGTAATAATAAAACGTCAGCACAAAACAACCAAACTTGGAAATCACAAAAGGACCCAACAAACGACCTCCTGTTCCCTTCTAGCAATCCTGAGGTTACTTACTGAAATGTCAGCTAGAAAACAACCAAGCTCAAAGAACCTGAGGATCCCACTCCCCAATTTTAACCCTCGTACTTGAGGGGAGACCCAGGTCTTCAAAAATTGTACACCCAGTTCTTCCTGGGAGGGGTAGTGCTGTCACACTATCTGATTTGGCGGGCTCACAACACAAAAGAGCCAACAACACAGGTGCCTAGAAAACGCCCAAAGTCTACTTGCGTGCTATTACTCCTTGCTCACCCCTAGTCACTCATCTCCATAGTTGCTACGGCACTCCTACTCCTATTCTTTGTGAGTACTGCTAAAGAAAATTATACCTTTTTTTTTTTACTTCGACGCACAATCATACTCTTTCTTCTTCCTGTGACATGGATGTCGCTGTTTCACAGTGAAGTTTTAGGGTCAAGGTGGTTGTGCTTAACACTGGCGAGGAAGCTTAAAGGAGGGGAACAAAACAGCCCAGGCTGGCAATTCCATGGGCAGCCTTCTCTTTTGCAACCCCCACTTCTGGAGTCCGAGAGGGCATGTCACCAGAGCCAGGAGTCGGGGGCAAAAGCTCCGTGCCTCTCTACCCTTGCCAAGGTTGATTCGAAATTGGTTCTTCCCATCCAGTTTCTCATGGTCTCCAGGCCCTTGGAGTCTGCATCGCTTTTCCAGAATTGTGACAATGTCGGTATAAGAACCAGAGAGGATTTTTTTAAAAAATAAAAAAGGAGCAAGAGGCTTCCATTTTTCATCCCCTGCTCTAGTTTCATTAGAGGGCATTTTTGAAAGGGGTTATTTTATTGTAGTGACCACATGGGTTTCCCTAGGTCCTTCTTACCTAAGAGGAGAATTTGTCAAGCTGCTATTCCAAATAAACAAATTGTCCCGAACGAGGATTCAGAGCTAACACGCCCTCTTTTATTTCCTGAGGGGCGTTGTCAGTCTCTCATCTCAGTCTCTGATTTGACCTTTCCTTTTACGTTGTATTTCACGCTTCTGCCTGCGTCTTTGCCTTGCATCAAACCAGCATTCCTCGGCTTGATCCTCAGCCAAGGACTCCGGCCCTCTCTCCTGATTATCTGCCGACACCTGAGGCACAACCAGGGAGGAAGGTCCCGGGGAGGGAGATGATTCTGAATCATCCAGCAACGCAGGCTCAAACCTCAGAGCCAAGTCCTCCTCTTCCTCCTGGCTCAAGTCTGTGTCTTCCAGCAAGGCAGGCTCAAATCTCGAAGCCAAATCCCTCTCTCCCTCATTACTTAAGTCTGTATCTTCTAACAAGGCAGGTTCAGACCTCCGAGTCACAACAGGTTGCTATGCAGGTACTTTCCTTTTCCCAGCTGGTTGACATTGAAGTAGCATCTCGGGAGACCAGAGATTACTTTCGCTTTTCCCCAAGCATCCCTGAGGCTTTGGCTTGGGAAAGCAGGCAGCTTCAGCTGGTCACTGATGAGGAAGAGGAACTGCCTTTTTCTTGGGGGACAGAAAAGGCAGGAGCAGTGAAGGTCATCCCGATTACTTGTGAGGAGGCAGCCTCTCCCCTCTTGATGGGCTGCTATTGAGCACAGCAGTTGGATGGAGATGATACAAGAAACAAAACGTTTATTCCCTTTTTGTAATGGCACATTAAAAAAACTGACATCATCCAGAGAAAGTCCTTATTTTCACTTGGGAAGGTGACATTAGACATGGCATTGGAAGACATCAAACTGTCACTTCCCATGTTCGTTTTCAGGAATAATTGTTGTGTTTGTATGCCATCGATAGAACTGGTTCTCTTTATAAGCGGTTGACAATGTTAGCTTGTAGTTTTTGGTCCATAGTTTTTCCCAATCATCTAGATCTATACTATGACCTATATTCTTTGCCCAAGCTATCTTTGCACCTTTTATTATCTCTTCCTCCAGTTCTACTCCCAGTAAATAATTATACAACCTTGTTATAAGTTTTTCTTCTTTGCCTATCAAAATTGGATCTAATTGTTGTAATTCCTTTTCAATTCCACATTCTCCTCTAATTTATATTCTAATAAGTATCTGAACAAAGCCTTAATCAGTTTTTCATCAGAATATCGTGTTAATATTCATTGAAAGCAGAGACTGGCTTCCTATATGGCCTGAATGAAATCCGTCTTGATCAAGAGACCTTTCCTCTTGTGCACTCTGGTTGATGGCCGTTGAGAACAGCATCCTATGACATTCAATGGCATGGCTTTGGCCAACTGCTTATTGAGGATGGGACTGGAGGTTCCTCATGCAGTAAAGGGAGGAGACGGACATCCAGATGGAAGTCCAGTTCTCTTGGAGGTGATGGAACTCATGTTGGAAATCAAGACATCTTGGCCCAGAAGAGAGATTTCCACATGAGTTTTAACCTGTTTGCACAAAGCAAACCCAGGGTTATGATTTCATTGCATGGTTATTTACCACTTCCTGGGGTTCCTTAGTGCGTGCACAATCTTATACAGCTGCTTCTTGATAACCTGTTGGGATTGCATGTAGTTGCAGCTTGTTGCTGAATATCATGTCAATACTCATTGAAAGTGGGGAGTGGGTGGCTATGCCTGAATGAAGATTGGCCTTCAGCAACAGGCCTTTCCTCTTGTGAACTCTGGTTGGTGGCTGTTGGAAAGTGGCATCGTATGACATTTCTGATGTTGTTTTCTCCAGATGCTGCATGAGGAAATGCCATTCTTTGGTCATACACTACTTCCTGGGTTTACTTACTGCCTGAACAATTGTGTAGCTGGTTGTGGTTAACTGCTGGGGTTGTGGGTAGTTGTGGCTTGTTGCTGAATATCATGTCAATATTCATTGAAAGTGGGGAATGGGTTCCTGTTACTTAATGAAAACTCTTCTTAGGCAAGAGACCTGTTTTGAACTCTGGTTGGTGGCTGTTGGAAGAGGGCGTAACATGCTGCGCTTGTGGATGGAAAACATTCTCAGGGTGTTGGTCTCCTGGTGCCATTTCTATCCTCCCAAGAGGCTGGCGGTATGCAACTCCAAAGGGGAGGACAGAAATATCAGGGCTTCGTGTGGTCCTCCATGAACCATGGGAAGGAATGGAGTGATGGGCCAAGAGAAGGCTGTATTAGTATGTGACCCTGTCCAAGGCTCTCCACCTCCCTATTCCAGGCAGCTTCCAGGGCCTCTGCAGGACTCTGGAGCAGGTTTTTCCCACCTCGGACACCCAGCTGGGGTGTCATATCCAGGTTCTTTGGCAGCCTTGTTGGTTGCGCCAGTCCTCCTTCCCAGCATCGCTGCTTTCTCCAGCGAATTCCCCTGCAGACAAGGCCAAAAGCTAGGTTGGTTGTGCAAATGCTGAATTGTGACTGACCCAGGTTGGTTGTGGAAATGTGCAAAGGGTACACGAGAGAATCTCAAAGTTGCAGGACCATGATCTGAGGCGACAGAGGAATTGTGGAAGTGTCTTCGCTCGGATTGCAAAGCCACTTCTCCGAGAACAAAAGCATGTCCAGGGAGAGTCCCATGGCTGCCATGGAGACCATGAATCCCCCCAAATGCTTCAGAGGGTCTGTCCTAGCCGACAACAAGTTGAAGTCCCCCAGGACCATAACTTTGGGGGACTCCACAGCCAACATTGGCAGGGAGGCTGTGTGCAGTAGGCAGGCTGGCACAACAAGTTGCCCCTCTCCTGGCATGCATCCTTTTTAAAAAAATAAATCTTATTGATTACATATTAAAAATATTACACACAGTGTGACCGTCCTGGCATTATCTCTACCATACACATTAAGATATAAAACGAATAACATATATACTCATCATGCGTTGCCAATTTTATATAATTATTCTATCCAGTATATTTATTTATACTTAACAGCATAAAACATCATACACTGCTAATTATACAATTGTTCTGTGCGCTATACTCATTATATTTACATCTATAACATGAAATTTCAGTTCTGCAAATCGTAATTATTTTCTGTTACAATTCCCACCTCTCTGTTCCAACTATTGTAAAATCTATTCCAAGTCTCATGATATTCTTTATCTTTCCTTTATTGTTTAGCTCTAATGTCAGCCTATCCATTTCTGCACAAACCAATATTTTCTGTATTACCTCTTTCTAAAGGAATGTCTCTATTTTATCATTGTTGGGCATATACCATTCTCGCTGCTGTTATGTAGTATTAAATATATTGATCCTTTGCTATATCTCTCTTTTATAATTCCTACTAAGAATAGTTCGGGTTTGAATTCTAAATTTTGTCCAACCATTTCTTCCAGCCACATCTGTATCCATCACCAAAATTCCTTTGCTTTTTTGCATGACCACCACATGCGGCAATACGTGCCTGATACATGATTACATTTCCAACATCCCAATGAGATATTACTATTAATAGAGATATTACTCATGCCAGAGGAAGATGCCACCGATAGAACATTTTATATAAGTTCTTTTTGTATGATGTGGCCAGCATTAATTTCCTATTTCTTTCCCATATTTCTTGCCATTTTTTCCAATTCAATATTATACCCAAAGTTTTTGGCTCATACTACCATTGTTTCCTCCATTTTATAATCTAATAAAAATGTATAAATTTATTAAAGTTTCAGTAAAATTTTATTTAGTACCGTTGGTTCTCTACTGCTGCACCCTAGAGAATATCTTAACTTACTGCATCTCTGTATGGTTTGCCAATTGCATAGTGGCAGATAGGATGGCACTCCAGAGGGTGAATGTCATTGGCCAGAGGATCATTGGCTGCCCTCTCCCCTCTTTGGAAGAGCTTTGCTGCCTCAAGAAAGTTCAAAACATCCTCAAAGATCCATCTCATCCTGGGAACCCTTTTTTTTGAACTATGACCATCTGGCAGATGGTAAGAATAATAAAAAGGACAACTAGGCTGAAAAACAGCTTCTATCCCAGGCAGTAACTCTATTAATTATTTCTCTATAGTGCAATATTAATGCAATATCAGGTGTTTTCAATTCAATGTGTGGAGTGCAAAAGATGGTGTGTGTTTGTGTTTATTTTCATAGCCATAAATTCATAAAATTGGCACACAAAAAAGTGTAAAGTTGTGCTTTATAGATGGATGCAGGTGTCAAATATTTGCCATTTTTTTACATTTCTGAGATTAGAATTCTTTCTTTATCCTTTAAAGTGGTCTAACATTTCAAAAAATGTGATTTGAGGTAGAGTTCTCTTCCATTTGTCCTTCGTTGTGCAGACAATTTACACTAAGGACCGAACTTTTGTTTGAACAAGAATTTTTATCCCAGTCAATGACCACTCCATAAAATGTTTGGATCCATGAAGGCAAAACACCTTCATAAACCTCTTTATAGGCATCTGCTACTTCTTATTTAGCAGGACACTTCACGGAATAGCATTGTTGTCAGACCTGCCACCACCTAAACCTCTAAACAGAAACAATCATTGCTTCCAGCTAAGTACATTTGCACTGAAGCACTGAACAATTCAGAAGGATGCAGCTAATATCAGGAGGGTGCACCTTCCACTTTCTGGGTTTCCTTACTTCCTGCACAATCATATCTCTCTGGTTGTGGTTAACCTGCTAGCATTGTGGGTAGTTGTGGCTTGTTGCTGAATATCATGCAAGTGTTCATTGAAAGAGGAGGGAGGGTTGCTATTGCTGAATGAAAACTGGTCTGGAGCAAGAAAGGTTTTATTTTGTGAACTCTGGTTGGTGGCTGTGGGAAGGCTGCTCCATCGTCAGACTTTTGTGGCATTGGTTTGACCAGGTGGTGCTTGAGGATAGG
>JAUCBL010000952.1:0-29623 GCA_033807585.1 Hydrophis major | reverse complement strand
CTACAATCGGTTGATTGATGAGGGGGGAGCTCGTCGGAAGCCTCTTCACTAAAAACCTCTCTTAAGTCCCAATACTCCTTCGGGATTTTCTCCTCCCCTTCTACGTGTTCGGCCCCTGTAGCAGCTGTCTCAGCAAGGACCTGTGGTTTCGGATGGGATTTCTCCTCCCTATCCGGATAGGGTTGCTCCTCCCCTTCCGGTGGCCGATCGGTTCGGATGCGTATCCACCCCTCTCTCCAGTTCACATGGGGATTCCACTTCCAAAGCTAGGGTAATCCCAATATTAGAGGCTGTTCCATCCCAGGGGCCACAATAAAACACAGGGTCTCATGGTGGTTTCCCATGGTCATTTGTAGGGGTTCCGTTATAAAACGTGCAGGGCAACCTCCCGCCACCGATCCATCCAGTTGGCAGAAAGATATGGGCGTTCTTAAAGTTCTCAGTCTGATGCTCATACCTTTAACTACTTTCATGTTAATTACACACCTCGTGCACCCCGAGTCCAATAAGGCCAACATCACTCCCTCAGTCCCAGAGGTGGGCTGCCTCAACTTTATTGGGATGGTCAGGGGCCCTTGGTTAGGACTTACCGGGATGTCATCTTCCGAGTCTGTCTCGTGCTCGTCGAGCGGGGTTGGAGGTTCCAGCTCCTCTCCCTCTGAAAAGGCGACCTCTACAACCTCTCTTGTCTTCAGCCCGGTCTCGCGGGGCTTGGTTAAGCGATTTCGGGCTTCCTCCCAGGGCCCCGCGCTTTCAGTGGGCTCGTTTTTACCTGGCAATCCGCCATCCGGTGGCCCTCCTTCCCACAACGGAAACATGCCGTGGTCTTGGGTCTTGCTGCCATCCCTCCCGGTTGGGGGGTTGAAGTCTCTCGGAGACGTGGGGGGAGCGGTTTTCTCCAGGCGGGACCTCCTCTGCGTCTGCTTAAGGCTAGATCAATGTCCACCTCTTCCGCCAGCAAGTACCACGACTGTAAATCACATGGGTCCCTTCTGGAGATGCACGTGTGGCATACATCTTCATTTAAGCCATCTTTGTAGGCTTCCACCAGGGCCTCCTGGGACCAACCTCGGATGTGGTATGCTAGCTGCCTGAATTCTTGGGTGTAGTCTGCCACCAATCTTCCCCCTTGGATTAGGGTCTTCATTCTGATCCTGGCCTTTCTCTCTGCCAGAGAGTCCTCAAACTTTCTCTTCAATGCAGTCATGAAAACATCGAGGCTCCATAGTTGGGGGGAGTTATCATTGTACAAAGTCACCACCCAGTCTGCTGCCATCCCTTCCAGGGTTCTGGTAACACATCTCACTTTGGCTGCTTCAGAGGTGAACTCCCGCTCAAATTCTGCCATATAGCTCCCAACTTGAACCAGGAAAAATCCCAAATTTCTGGGATTTCCTCCAAACTTCACATCTAGGGGGGGCAAGTGGTGTCTTCCAGGAACCACACCTATTGCTGGGGCTCCCCGGGCGGCGGCAGGCGGCTGCGCTGGCGTAGGCTGGGCAAGGGGGGTAGGGATAGCTTGACTTCCCCGGGCTGATCTCGCTCCCTCTTCCCCCTCATACCTTTGAGTCGTGTCGGGCTTCTCAGAAGCATCCATAAGGAATTTCCCAGCTTGATCCAGCCTGCATTCCGTCTCCTCCCCCTCCTGCCACAGACGTTCCCTCGCATCTTTTCGTCTTACAGTGATTCTGGGAGGAGGGGGGTCTTCAGAGTCTCTCCAACCAACCCCCAACAACCATCTGGGCATCTCGGCTGGGGTTTCTTCCAGAGTTAAGTTGTCCAGCAGGTCAGCCTCCAACATCTCCGGTGGCAGCATTGGCTGCCCTCCCGCAGCTCCCTGGTCCTCTTCATCACTGGCTGGAGACGACATGAGATGAAACCCCCTCGGAAGAAAAGTTGCGGTTTTCTCCAGGTGGGTTAATGTCTGAGTTTCAGAATAATGTCAGTCTGCGCTCCTTTTAAATCCCAAGAAAGAAATACTCAGACTCCATGGTGTAGAGCAAAGTTATCCTTTTACTGAGAAATAAAGTGGAAGCTGCAAATCAATTCCGAAACTGAGAAATTGGTGGGTAGAATACACATACAAAGAAATAGGGTTGGTTTTTTTTTTTTTTTTGGTAAAAGTTTTATTGATTTTAACAACAAACAAAAAACATATAAGACATAAAACATGACATAGAAAAAAATAAAAAATAAAAATAAAAAAAATTATAACATTCTTCATAAATTTAGAGTGTATCGGTTGGTTTACCACTCCCTTTTGTGCATCCATTTCATAGTCATCAGAATAATTATATTACATAACTCACATTATCAATCATCAATAAAATATCCCAATATCATTATTGAACAATCATTTGACTATAATTTTACTAATTCATACTTAAGCGAGATAACTATAATTAAGTTAAATTATTTTATGACAAATCATGAAATCATATCAAATCTATAATAATAAAATATTCTTAAAAATGATCAAAACCAAGAAAAATTATATATTCATTATTTCCTAGATTTCTAAATATTCTATTATCATATTGTATTATCTAACCATTGATAAAAAAGATCCCAAACTTCATAAAATTGTTTATCTTCTTGTTCTCTAATTTCAAATGTCAATCTACTCATTTCAGTACATTCCAATATTTTCTTAATAATTTCTTCCTCTATTGGTATTTTCTCACTCTTCCAATGTTTAGCAAATACAATCCTAGCTGCTGTTAATACATTTACAATCAGATATTTTAAATTTTTATTATATATATCAGGTACGATTCCCAACAAAAAAATCTCTGGTTTCAAATCTATGTGTTTCTTTATCATTTTTTCCAGCCATATGCAAATTCTAGTCCAATATTTCCTGGGCTCCTCACAAGTCCACCACATATGGTAATATTAGCCAGGTATCTGATGACATTTCCAGCACTTTTTCAGATTTATTCTTGAACATTCTTGCTATTCTTGTCGGGGGAAAGTGCCACCTGTAAAACATCTTATACAAATTTTCTTTATATGCTGTTGACATTGTCATTTTATAATTTTGTGACCACAGTTTTTGCCATTTCTCTAAATCAATCCCATATCCAAAATTCTTCCCCCAAGCAATCATTGTTTCTTTAACTTGTTCTTCCTCTAATTTAATTTCCAACAAATAACTATATAATTTTTTAATCACTTTTTCATCAGTACCTGTCAAAATCCTATCTAAATCAGTCAATTTATCATAAAATCCTTCTATTTTAGAATCTTTAAGATACTTTGCATGTATTTGCGCATATGAAAACCAATTCATCTTTATACCTTGTTCTTCTAAATTTTGCATCGTTTTAAGTTCACTCTTTTCATCCAATATCTCCCCATATCTAACTGTTTGTTCCTTCTTATAAGTTATAGGATACGAAAAAGCTTCAATAGTTGATAACCAAACTGGAATTTTCAAATAACATTGTTTCTTAGTTTTCTCCCAATTCAACCATAACGATTCCCGTATTTAATGCCTTCTGAAATAACCCTGTGATTTAGTTTCCTTATACCATAAAAAAGCATGCCAACCCAATAATAAATCATGACCTTCTAATGTCAACAATCTAGTCTTTCTTAACGTTATCCATTCTTTAACCCACCTTAAGTTTGCAGCTTGATAATACAACTCCCAATTAGGAAGGCCAAATCCTCCTCTAATTCTAGCATCCTGTAAAAGTTTTAATTTTATTCTCGCTTTCTTGCCTTGCCATATATACTTCAACACAATTTTATTTAGTTATTCGAAGTAATCCTTACTTAACCTAATTGGTATTGTTTGAAAAAAATATAAAATTCTGGGTAAAATATTCATCTTGATTGTTGAAATTCTACCTATCAATGACAATTGTAGGTTTTCCCATTTTTTCAGGTCGGATGCTATCTGCTGTTTAAGCTTAATATAATTATTCTCTTTCAATGTAGTACATCTTGACGTCAAATATATCCCCAAATATTTAACTTTGTTCATAACTTGAATTTTCAATAAATCTGCCAGCTCTTCTCTTTGCCTTAATAACATGTTCTTTGTCAAAATCTTTGTTTTGTCTTTATTTATTTTTAAACCAGCCAACTCACCATACGTCTCTGTCTTTTCCAATAGTTTTAAAGCTGTCTCTAAAGGGTCTTCCAAACTAAAGACCAAGTCATCCGCAAAGGCTTGCAATTTGAATTCTTCCTTTTTGACTTTCATTCCTTTTATGTTTATATCCTCTCTAATATTTCTATTTAACACTTCCAAGGTCAATACAAATAACAAAGGAGATAATGGGCATCCTTGTCTTGTACCTTTTTTAATATTAATAGAGTCTGTGAATTCTCCATCTATCATTACTTTTGCCGTTTGCTTATAATATACGGCTTCTATTGCTTGGATAAATTTTCTAGCAAAGCCCATCTGTTCCAATAGTAATAACATAAATCTCCAGTTCACATTATCAAATGCCTTTTGGGCATCTAAGAATATCAAAGCCATTTGTTTTTCAGAGTGCGCCTCATAATATTCCAATGTGTCCAGGATTACCCTCATATTGTCTTTAATCTGTCTCTTTGGTAAAAATCCATTCTGATCAGAGTGAATAAAATTATTTAGGTATTTTTTAAGCCTTTCTGCCAAGATTGAAGCAAAGATTTTATAGTCTGCATTCTATAAAGAAATAGGTCTGTAGTTCTTAATTTGTAATGGGTCAACCCCTTCTTTTGGAATAAGTGTAATATAAGCTTCTGACCATGTTTCAGGTATTTTCTTATTTATCATAACTTCATTCATGACTTCTAACAGTGGAATGCTCAACGATTCTTGTAGTGTTTTATAAAATTCTGCCGGGAAACCATCTGGTCCTGGTGCTTTTCCATTGTTCTGTCTGTTAAGTGCTTCAGTTAATTCCATCATTGTTATAGCACTTTCTAACATTTTCCGAATTTCATCAGGTATCTTAGGTAGGTTAGCATTTTGTAAATACTGTTTAATTTTTTCCTCATCAAGATCCTCTTGTTTATATAATTGTCCATAAAAATCTCGAATAATTGCCTTTTTCTCCTTATTACCATAACAAATTTGACCATGATCATCTATTAACTGTGATATTTTCCTTGATTCTTTCTCTTTTCTCAGCTTATATGCTAACCATCTATCTGGCCTATTTGCATCTTCAAAATAGTTCTGTTTAGCACTTCTAATTTTTTGTGCCAATTCTTCTTTCTCTGCTTGATCCATTTTATGTTTAATTATGTCCATTTTAAGTTTGATATCTTTTTTCTGTGGTGTCTTCTGTGATTCTTTTTCCAGTTTTTTATGGTCATCTTCTAGAGCTTTAATCATTTGCCTCTTCCTAATGTTCTTTTTCTTTATATAGTCTATTATTAATCCTCTTGCATATGCCTTCATTGTATCCCAAACATTCTGTATTGAAGTATCTTCTTTTTTGTTTTCATTGAAGAAGAAGGCCAATTCTTTTTCCATCCATTGTGTAAAATCTTTTTCCTTTAGAATAGTATTGTTTAATGTCCATCTAGATCTTCTTTTTTGTCCTTCCCATTTAATTGTCATTGGATTATGGTCTGCCCACGTACTTGTTTCAATATTCATTTCTTGAATATTAAATAATAATTCTGTTGATGTCCAAATCATATCTATTCTGGACCATGATAAATGCCTGTTTGAATAAAAAGTATATTGTTGAGTTTTAGTATTTCTTTCTCTCCATATATCTTTTAAATTTAGTTCATCTGTCATTTTAAAAAAGGATGTAGGGAGAGTTTTCCTATTTTGTCGTGTTGTTTTTGTTGAAAAGTCCAGTTTATTGTCTACAATTCCATTAAAGTCCCCCATCATAAGTATGTTAACATAGTCCAGTTCAATCATTTTCATATGTAATTTTTTATAAAATTCTTCTTGCTTATCATTTGGGGCATAAATTGCAACCAAGAGAGTTTTTATATTATTATCCACTATTTCAACTATTAATACTCTTCCATCTTCATCCGTATAAATCAATTTGGCTGGAGTGGTTTCTTTAACATACAAAACCACTCCTCTTTTCTTACAATGAGTCAGAGAAGTAAATATTTTCCCTAACTTTGGTCGTATCAATAATTGTTCATGTTGTTTTTTAATGTGTACTTCTTGTAAGCAAATTATGTCAAATTTTAGCTTCTCTAATTTATAAAAAGTTTTCCTTCTTTTAATAGCTGAGTTCAGTCCATTTATATTCATGGAAATCAATTTTTTCTCCCCCATAGTTATGCTTTATATTTAGGTCTAACAGCTCTCGTGGATCTTATTTCACGTTGTTCTTTGATCTCCATTTGTCCACCTATTGTGCCTTCTTCCTTTTCCATCTCCATTTGGTCCTCTTCAAATTCAATTGAAATCTTTTCTTTTTCCGTCTCCATTTCTCTTCTTTCGAAAAATTCCTTATAAAACATTTCTGCTTTCACAATTGAATCAATTCTGTATCTCTGTTCTTGCCATATAAACATTAATCCTTCTGGAATCAGCCATCTATAGTTCACCTCTTTTTTCAATAGCATTTTGGTCAAAAATCGATACTCTCTTCTGATCTCTCTCATTTTTCTAGGTACTTGTTTTAAGACCAGAATCTCTTTGCCTTTATATTTAACCCCTTCTCTCTTACCACTTGTAATATTTGGTTTTTAATAGTTTTTTTAGTGAATCTAACATGGACCTCTCTTGGTAATTGGTTCCTCATCGCATATCTTGTGAAGACTTGATATATCTCATCTACTCCATCCATCAACTTTTCCTCTGTTATTTCCAAGACTCCAGCCAAAATTTCAATCATTACTGCTGCCAAGTTTTGTCCTTTTTCTTCCTCAATATTTTGGAATCTAAGATAAAATTCTGACCTGTCCATCTCCCACTTCAACATTCCACTTTTTTCTTGTTCGACCATTGTTAATCTATTATCAATATTTCCAATTGTATCATCTCTTTGCTTGTCTTTCTCTTCTATTTTTTGGATTCTCTCATCATGTTTCACCATCATTTGTTGAAAATTTTCAATTTTCTCATCCATCTTTCCAATTCTTTGGTCAATACTCTCCATTTTTTGTTCCATACTCATTTTAAGATCTTGTATTCCTTGTATAACCATCGTTAAATCCACTTGCGCTTTGTCTTGCTTCACCATTGTTGAGGGTCGTCCTCCAGATGATGGGGAAACAGGAGCAGAAGTTGAGATGCCCGAAGGTAAAATTTTCTTACTCATTTCGATAACTCAGGGTCTTCCGGGTCTTTTAATCCAATTATTGAGGTAGCCAATTATAATCCAATTTTAAAAAAAGGAAAACACCACAAAAAACAAAAACAAAACCAGTAACAAGTAAAAAGCCCAAAATTAAAAAGAAAAAGATTCTTCAGGTTCTTCAATACCTTAATCCAATTGTAGAGTACGCAAATATAATTCAAAAGTAAAAATTAAAAGATGAAGAGAAAAAAAGAAGCAAAATAAAGCCCAATAATATCAAAAAATAATAAGCAAAGAAAAAGGAAAAAAAAGAAAAAAGAAAAGGAGAATTCTTCAAATTCTTCCCACCTTAATCCAATTGAAAAACCTCAGAAAATGAAAAAAAGCCATAAAAATAAGTCAAAAATAGAAATCAAAAAGGCAGACATCCCTATAAAAAAGAGAAAAGAAGCAAAAAAAAAAAGAGTATTCTGAGGCTTCCCCTTTAAAAAAAAAAAACTAAAAATGAAATATAATAAAAGATAAAAAATAAATATATCAATATTACAAAATAGTGTGGGGTTGGAGGGGAGGGATGAAACAATTAATAAGGAGTTAAAAAAAACAAAACACTGCCTTTTATTTATCCAAGGCTCTTATTTGACTTCTCCACAAGTTTCAAAGCCAAACTTCAAATATTCATTTAATAATAGAAGTTCCAAAGAGCACCTGTATAAACATCCTCCAGTACTCTTCCCTCTATCTTATCCCCAGAAAAAAGCCTAAAAAGAGAAAAAAAAATATGTATGTATATTTATGTATATTAAAAAAAGATATTAAAGGGGGCCTCTATTTTAAAAAATACAAACAGTCAGAAAAGCAAAGAGAAAACAAGTAAATATAAAAATATAAAAGAAAAAAAGCCAGTCTGATTAACTATAGTGCAATAGAAATTCCTGCCCCCCGTCCCCATCTCCTCCGCTCCCCCTCCTGTCTCAGACCCCCAGATCTCCCTCCTGGGCCAAGGGGTGCATGGGAGTGAAACCCCCCAATGACCGGAGACCTGGGACACAGGGACCCCCAAGGGCACCTTCAGAGCCTTGGAGGTGGGGAGGCCGAAGGGGGTCACAGAGCCTACTATAAGCACCGCATCCACACAACCAGAAGACCTGGGGCCTCCAGGCACCCCCAACCCCTTTTCTTGGGGGGCCTGGCAAGAAGAGAGGTGGGGCGCCCAAAACAGGGCAGCCTGGAGAAGCCTTTGAGGCGGCCTCAAAAGGCAGCCCTGAGACCTCCAGGAAGGAAAGATGGACGATGCAGGGAGTCCTCCACTTACGATTGCCCTGGAGCCCCAACGCTCGTGTTGCCCAGGGAGACGTCTGTTAAGTGGGCTTTAACCCACTTTATGACCTTTCTGGCCCTGTTTGCTAAGCAAATAGCTGCAGACTTTGCTCACCCAAAGGTCACAAAAGGGGATCATGTGACACCCTCCCAGGACGCTGCAGTTTTCATAAGTGTGAGACAGTTGTTTAAATGTAAATCCTGAGACCCGAGGGAGGCTGCCAGGGCCGCAAGGGTGGAAAGGGGCCCTAAGTCATTTTTTTAGTGCCACTGTGGTGTTGAATGGTCACTAAACAGAACATTGAAGGTCGAGGACCCTCTGCCCAGGAAAGAGTGAAACCGTCACAGGAGGGAGGGAAGAGGAGGATTCCCTAATAAGTCCTGGCAGAGCTGCAGGGAAGTTTCTCCCGGCCTCCTCCTCCTCCTCCTTCCACCTGATTCCCGTCCTGCCTCTTTTCCCTCCGTCCGTCCATCTTCCTCTGTCAGTCTGCGCTCCTTTTAAATCCCAAGAAAGAAATACTCAGACTCCATGGTGTAGAGCAAAGTTATCCTTTTACTAAGAAATAAAGTGGAAGCTGCAAATCAATTCCGAAACTGAGAAATTGGTGGGTAGAATACACATACAAAGAAATAGGTTTGTTCCCAACCCCCCAAAGTTCAAATGATTCTTCCAATTAAAACTTTTGAATCAGCTCATGTGGTCACCTCCAGATGGTGATGAGGCGTCTTGTCAAATGACCTTGACATATTTTGATAAAAGTTCGCAGTTGCACAAAAGAGGACAGAAGATAGCCAAGAAACGGAAAGTTAAAGAAAAGAATCCCCCCTCCCCTTGCTAGCCCAGCAAGGAATGCAAACACCTCCAGCCTTCTTCCCCTCCAAAATCCCCCCTCCCACCGTTGTCATGACAGCCAAGAGAAATAATGAAATAATAGCAGAAAAGCAACAGAGGAAGATATCTTGAGGCTGACATCCTCCTATGCATCCCTGGGAAAGAAACGGCCTGGAAGCCCCTTCGGGTTCTGAGGGAAATGAGCTCAGGGGGTCAGAGCTCTGGGGCTTCAGTCTGACCTCCCTGATTTTGGGGTCTCCTGCCACCCAGAAGGCCGTTTCCTGACTTCTGAAAGGATAAAGAGACTCTCCTCTGGCCTCGGCCCTTCCTTCTGGCTGGGACCAGGAGCTGGTGGGTGTCACACCTGGGGGAATAGCAGCCCCCACCTGCAAGGTGCAAAGCTGGCACACCAGACTCGGATCTTGGCAAGAGATGCAACCTGGGGATCCCTCCCCCCCATTTGCTGCCCTCCTGCCCTGGGCCCCAATGCAGAAGTTCCCCCCATCTGCCCATCAAGGCCTGAGGGAGCCCTTTCCATGGGGCGCCCCACTTCTGAGAGCAGGAGGAGGAAGAAATACCTGGTTGCCCCAGGGGGAAATTGGCAGCAGGTGCCCAGGCTGACCTCCCCTCCCCACTGCATCCCACTAGCCCCTAGGAGGGCCCCTCCCTCAGGGGCAGGCGTTTGTGCCATTGTGATCCCCTTTTACGACCTTCTGACAAGCAAAGTCAATGGGGAAGACACGTTCACTTAAAGACTGGATTCCAACAGCATAAACTGCAATGATTCCAATAGCACCTGAGCTTCCCAGACCAGATGGGGTGGGGGCTCCCCCTCCCTCCCTCTCCCCAGCCTCCCCTCCCTGCCCTCACTAGGAAGGGGGCAGACCTCCTGCAGACCCCCTGACACTGCAGGACTCCTCTGTGCCCCCTCCTCACAGCACAGCCCCCTGCCAAACCCTCCCCAAATCCAGCCCGTTGGAGGTCGCTTGACCGGCAAGGAGGAAGCCAGGCCCAGAGAGGCCCCTCAGACTTGGTGAGCTGGGTGGGAAGGTGGTCCGGAAGCCCCCAGGGGAAGCCGGCCCAGAGATCTTGGCCAGGCTGCTCAGAAGCGGTTGCCATTGCCTCTTTCCCAGGTCTCCGAGAGAGTGGCTGGCCCAGAGCCTCCTAGCTGGCTTGGAGCCCTAGGCAGGACTGGAACTCAGGGCCCCCCAGGATTGAACTCCCACCCCACCCAACTGCCTCTGGCGGGATCCACACAACCCACTGAACCCAATCTCTTCCCCAGTGGCTGCATTCACACCTGCGCCTCTAAACCATGGTTTGTTTCCGGAGGTTGAACCTGTTGGCTGAGCAGTCACTGGATGATGGGGACTCGGAAGAAATTGAATTCCTGGGAGAGAAGCTGATCAAGAGGAGGTACAAAGGCAGGCCTCGACTTCCAACCGTTCATTTAGTGACCAATCCAAGTTACAATCACACTGAGAAATAGGACTTGGGACTGTTTTTCACAATTAATGACCTTTACAGAATCAAATGCAGAGATCAGAATTCAGAATTGGCCACAGTTTCATGTTTATAATGGTACCAGCGTCCCAGGGCCATTGTGATCCCCTTTTATGACCCTCTGACAAGCAAACTCAATGGGGAAGCCAAATTCACTTAATGATCGGGTTCCTAACTTATCAACTACAATGATTTATTTAATGACTGTGGAAAGAAAGGTCTTCAAATGGGGCAAAACTCACTTGATGGATGTCTCACTTAACAACAGAAATGTTGGGCTCAGTTGTGGTCATAAGTCGAGGACTTCCAATATTGGGGGCCCTTCTCTTCTGGCAAGGATCCTGTTCACACAACACACAGCCCTCCTGAGAGAAGCCAGAGGTCCACATGGAGCCTCCTCAGGGCCTGAGAAATCTTGGATGACCACAGCCCCCCTCCTCCCTCCTCTGGGATCTCTCTGGGACAAACACAGAAGTTGGGGTGGGCTCATTCCTGACCCAGGAGGGGCTTCCTCCCCTCTGGGCTTCACCCGGCTTCGGTCAGACATGGCTGGGAACCTCCTGGAGGAGGAGAGAGTCTCATTGCACATCAACCTGGCCCTGAAATGCTACAGCTTGAACCCGGAGCCACCAGGATCTGCTCTGCAGGCCCTGAGAGCAGAATCTGAGGGAGGTTAAGGGGGAGAACATCCAAGTGGTGGACCTGGGATACGGGCCTTCCTCTGCTCCTCCCTGCCAGGGTGAGTCTGCCTGTCCCTTCAGTTCCCCTCCTCACTCAGCCCCCCAGTTCTCCCTCCTGGGCCAGGAAGTCCATATTAATGCCCCCCCCCCCCCCAGTGAAGAAACATCCTCCCTGAACAACAGATGCCAATAAACCAGGAAAAAAGGAGTTCCAACAGCACCTTTTTGGGGATAGAAAGTCTCAACCCCAGAAATTGGGAAGGTCAGAGGGATTTCCCCCCCCCCCCCCAAATAGAAGATCTCCACAACATAGGAAGAGCCACCAGATCTCCAGAAATCCTGTCACTAGAAATCAGGTTGCACCATCCACCACACTGTGGGCATCACCGCCATCTTTGTAGGGTTTCCCTGTGATAAGATGTGTTAAGTACTTGGACATGGGTCGGAGTAAATGGAGACAGCCTCTGAATAGTGATTTTCAGATCTTTATTAGCATAGTGACTTCTCAAAACAACAACAGTGAACCCTGCCTTATATAGGCAACCTTTGTGAGAATTGTCCAATAGCGAGCTATGAACGCAAGTACTTTAAACCAATAATAATCCTCTGTTAAGGGCCAATTGGATTCCTAAGAACTAGCCAATCCGATCTGGCCGCCTAACAGCCAATCAGAAGTGCAGGGCCAGAACCCTGCACATAACCTCAAGCTCATATTTTAATAACTATGGTACATACATAACACCCCTTCCCCCTGGCTTCTTAATTATAGTGTGGTTATATAATCCTTTAAGTAGGATAGTTGTCTTTTCAGTCTTTCGGATTTTCGTTGGACTGGTTGATTGCAATCCTGTTGAGGTAGATTGTTGTTTGGCAGTGTCTCTGCTTCTTGCTCAGGTGCAATTTCTTGTGGTGCAAACAATTCTCCTTTCTACTCCATTTCTTGAGTCTCACTTGATTCGTCACTCTCTTCGAGCAGGTTCCCTGGAACGTCTTCTTCTTCTGTACCTCCCCCCCCCTCGGTTTGATCATGGGGGAGTTGTTGACTGGCCGTTATGATTCGTGACCGTAATTGGTCGATATGCTGTTTCCACAGTCTATTGTCACAGCATTTCACTACGTAGGATTTGGGGCCGGTCACTCATACTACCGTTGCCTTTATCCATAACGGGTCGCCTGATAAGTTCCGTGCGTAAACGCGGTCTCCAACCTGGAACGTGCGACAGCAGCCACTGGATCCTATTGGCTTTTCCGGTTTGTAAGCAGGGTGCAACCGGTCGAGGTTGGAACGGAGTCTTCAGGTGAGGTGAGCGCATGGCAGATGCTGCAGTCAGCGAGGTACTGCTCGAACATCAATGCCGTGAACTGTGGCCCGTTATCGGACACCAGGATGTCAGGCAATCCGTGGGTTGCAAAAAGTCTATTTAGGATTTTAATCACTGCCTCAGAAGTTGTGGCCGTCATACGATGAACTTCTAACCAATTGGAATATGCGTCGACTGTCAACAGGAAGGTATATCCTTTGGTTGGCCCCGCGAAATCCAGGTGGATTCTGGACCAGGGTCCACGTGGCGTTTCCCATTCAGTAGACATGGCTTTTGGTGGGGCGTTGCTGGCTTGTTGGCAACTGGTACACGCTTTCACCCACTGCTCAATTTGCCGGTCCATGCCCGGCCACCATGCGTAGCTTCGTGCGAGTGCTTTCATCCGCATGATGCCGGGGTGGCCCTCATGCAGGGTTTGTAGTAGTGTCTTCCGGAGTCATTCTGGGACAATGACTCTATCACCCCAGATGACACAGCCTTTTTGTGAAAAAAGTTCAGTCTGTCTTGCTTTAAATGGCGCGAAGTCATCTGGGACTTGGTCCAATGGCCATCCGCGTTCTACCCAGCCTAGGACTCAAGCTAGGGTGTGGTCTCGTTTGGTTTCTCTCGCGATGTCTCGGGCGGTCATCGGTGGCGAGTTGAGTGTTTCGATCTGCAATGTGGTTGCCATCAGTGCCGGATCGTCAAGAGTCTCTGGAAGCGGTGCTCGGCTTCATGCATCGGCGTGGGGAATAGCTTTTCCCGGTCGATATTGAAGGCGATAACTATTAGCAGCGAGGAATTCTGACCATCGGGTCATTCTAGGGGATAATATGTAGGGGGTTGGCTTGTCCCCGGCTATTATCCCTAGCAACGGTTTGTGGTCAGTTATAATGGTGAATGTCCTGCCATACACATATTCATGAAATTTCTTTACAGCCACAACGATTGCGAGAGCTTCTTTATCAATTTGTCCATAGTTCCGCTCTGCATGTGAAAGTCTTCGAAAAGTATGCAACAGGGGCTTCGTTCCCATTAGGCAGTACATGACTCAAAATGGCGCCCACCCCGAATGGCGAGGCATCGCAGGTTATAACTAATGGTAAAGTCTCACTGTACTGCATAAGTACAGAGTCAGATGTGAGCAATTTTTTAACATTCCGGAACGCTTGTTCTTCCCGGTAACCCCATACCCACAATGCTTTTTTATTTAATAACCAGTGTCACGGTTCAGCAACAGTCGCCTTATGTGGTAAAAATACATTATAAAAATTAATGAGGCCTAAGAATGCCTGGAGATCGGTCTTGTTACGTGGCCTGGGGGCATTTTTTATCACCTTTAATTTACTTTCGGTAGGGTGGATGCCCTGGCTATCAATCCTATACCCTAGAAACTCAACACTGTCAGTATATAAGTGACATTTGTTTTTTTTCACCTGAAGTCCTGCCTCTTGGAATTTTTTAAGAACACTTCTCAAACGATCCTGCAAGATTTTTTTGGTTGGGGCTGCAATTAATACATCATCAAAATACGGAACCACGCCCTTGATTCCCTGTAACAACCTTTCCATGAGGCTTTGGAATATCCCCGGGGCTACACTAACCCCAAATTGCAATCGAGTACATTTAAAAGCACGTCTGTGCGTTACAATTGTTTGGGCCTGAGCCGTCTTTTCATCCACTGGTAGTTGTTGATAAGCTTGAGCTAAATCTAATTGAGCGAAAACCTTTCCGCCCCCCAAGGAGTGGAGGAGGTGCTGCACCACCGGAACTGGATACGCATTCTGCTGTAGGGCGTGGTTTAAAGTGGCCCGGTAGTCCCTACAAATTCGGATTGACCCATCTGACTTAATGGGCGTTACAATAGGGGTTTCCCATGGAGAGTGATAAATGGGCTTCAACACCCCTTGGGCAATTAACTTATCGAGTTGTTCGTCGATCTTAGCTTTAAGAGCGAATGGAACTCGACGGGGCTTCAAGCGAATTAGGGCTACTTTTGGATCTAAACTAAATGAGATTGGGGTCCCCTTATACTCGCCTAAACGGTCCGCGAAGACGTCGCTGAACTCAGAAACAAGGTCTTCCTCCCACCCACAACCACCGACTTGGTTCACGCCGGCCACCTCGATGCCTAGTAGCACGAACCATTGGAGGCCTAATAGACAAGGCCTATCTCTGTCGATGATCGTTAGAGGTAAGTATGCTGTATGTTTTTTGAAGGAGACTCGGACTCGGCAGGACCCGACCACAGGGATTCGATTTCCTTGGTAGTCCTTGAGGACGAGGCATTGAAATTGGAGGTCTTGGCATTGGATTGTGGGGATAAGTTGCTTGAGTGTCTTCCAAGACACCATCGAGAGGGACGATCCCGAGTCGACCTCCATGTGGCAAGGCTGGTTCTCGATGGTTACCGTGACTCGGATTTTCTTAGTGTCCATGACTGAGGCGTGACCTATAGTGATAGTATGGTGAGCTTCTTCTTTTTGCAAAGCGCGATTTCTGTAGGAGTGGTTTACTGGTTCTCGCCTTACAGGACGGTTTCCTGTCGATTGGCAATAGTTGGCCCCTTTTGAGTCCTGGCTGAGTCCTGGTAAGCTGCGGCAGACCCGGCTGATGTGGCCTCATTTCCCGCACTCATGGCAGAGTGCGTCACGGAATTTACATTCAGCCCTGGTATGGTTTGCTTCACAGCCAGCGCAAGGGCGTAAGGGCTTAGGGCGAGGATCCCGGTCGGACCGCATTCGATGGACCCCTTCTTCGTCGCTGTCTGATGACGAAGAGAGATCCTCGTGGTCGTAACGAGCTGCCCTTCTGCATTGGATAAAATTTCGCCGGTCGGTTGTGTTGCCGAAGTGCGGCTTCGCCATAATTGTGCAGCCGACTTTTTGGTCGCCTCCGCAGCCATGGCTTCGGCGATGGCGTCAGCAAGGCTGATGTCGCCTTTTGCGATCAGCTTGCTCTGCACGCCTGGCGCATCTAATCCCAGAATTACTCGGTCTCTTAGTGCTTCTTCTAAATTGGTGAACCCGCAGAGGCCTCCTAAATTTCGGATGTCTGCTACGAAATCGGCCACGCTCTCTCCTTTTCGCTGGTTCCTTTGATAAAACTCGTGGCGTCTCATGAGTGTAGGCACGGTTGGCGCATAATGATCTCTCAGGATGGGTTCGAGGTCATCCCAGCTCATGGCTTTCACTTCTTGAGGTTTGGCGAGTGCTTTTGCCATTTTAAAAACAGCCGGGCCGCAGTGCGTCAGGAACAGCGCCCGCTTTTTTGCTGGTGTGGCGTCCTTCAAATTATTCGTCTCAAGAAACATTTGGAAGCGATCCATGTAGGATTCCCAATCCTCTTGGTTTGGATCGAATGGGGCGGGTGGTACGATGCTGCTGGACATGGTTCCGTTGTTGGCGTCGTCTTCCACGTGTTCGGTCTTGCTTCCTGACTTCTTAGGTTCAGATGTCTCCAAATCCCATCCTCGTCACCAGTGTTAAGTACTTGGACATGGGTCGGAGTAAATGGAGACAGCCTCTGAATAGTGACTTTCAGCTCTTTATTAGCATAATGACTTCTCAAAAACCACAACAGTGAACCCTGCCTTATATAGGCAACCTTTGTGAGAATTGTCCAATAGCGAGCTATGAACTCAAGTATTTTAAACCAATAATAATCCTCTGTTAAGGGCCAATCGGATTCCTAAGAACTAGCCAATCCGATCTGGCCGCCTAACAGCCAATCAGAAGTGCAGGGCCAGAACCCTGCACATAACCTCAAGCTCATATTTTAATAACTATGGTACACACATAACAGAGAGAAAGAGAGAAAGAAAGAGAGGGAGAATGGAGAAAGTGAATGAGATATATGGATGGATAGATAAATACATGGAAGGAGGGAGGGAGAGAGAAAAAAAGGAGAGGAAGTTAGGACGCAAACCCTGGCTTCAGAAGACTCTTTGAAGCAACACAACAATCTAGGGCTGGCATGCAACGAATCTCGGAGGTCATCTAGTCCAACCCCCTGCTCCAGCAGGAGATCCTTAGAGAATCAAAGAATAGCAGGGTTGGAAAGCTCTCTCTCTGGGTGTGTGAGTGAGTATGTGTGCATGTGTGTTTGTGGGTTTCTGTTTATGGTTGTCAAAACTCCAGAAACAGGACAAGTAGCTCTGGGGAGATCAGTCATAAATTAGAACACTTGCTATGTAAGCAGCCATTAAGCGAGGACCAATTGTATTTGGTTTGCCAGTCACCTGGCCCTCTGGCCAAGCCCATTCAGTCACATGGCCACCAAGCCATGCCCATCTGGTCACGTGACCACCAAGCCACGCCCACAAATTCAAGCCATGCCCACAGAACGAGTGGTAAAAAAAATTTGAATCCTACCAGTGAGTTCACAGCCTGCTATCAGGACTCAGCTATCATCTCCTATCAGGTCTCAGGTATTCACTTTGTGACGTCTCTCCTAATAAAATATCTGGGAAATACGGAACGTGCAGTTATTAGATCAGTAGGAAGGAATTTCTCTGAATGGGGCCAAATTCTGTTCTGCTGTATTGCAAAATGATGTATTTATTAATTTAGGACATTTATATTGCCACATATTCGCACATGACTCAGCATTAGGCAGACTCTAACTGCCCATTGACTGTCATTTATTTTTATTTTTCTCCGTTATTATTATTATTAATTATAATGCTGGTCTCTGACTGTACTAAAAGTGCACTGGATGAAGGAGGAAGCTGTGTTGGAGACATTTGCCATCTTGAGTTATGTGTAAATAAATACATGTTTAAGAAAACAATCTCAAAATCGTACTTGACTGCAACCTGAAACTGAGTCTTGAGAGAAGAAGACAAGGAGGAGATTATGAGAGCAGCTTCTCCAACTTATAAAATCTCTCAGTTGGACAAGGGAGGATTCAAGACTCTTCCAAGGACTAAAAGAGGTATTGGGAGTAGTTAAAACCCTCCCCTCTCCAAGGAAAATAAAATATTTTAGGACACAATACATTTCCCCTAAAAAGAAAAGTAGAAACTCAGAGAGGCTGAAACTCCACCCCCTTCCCACCTTTGCTAATGGACTATTACTCTGGCCTAGGCCACTCTATTTTACATAACAAAGATCTACTCCAGGTAAAGCTATATAGGAATTGCTCAAAGCCCTTTCATTACATCACCATCATGCAGAAAGGCTCAACCAAGCCTGGGACTCAGGACAGCCTACAGAGTTGCCCCTGCATGGCCCCATGGGAGCCTGACAATCGATCAGAATACAAGCTCCAATTCAAATCCCAACAAAGGGCATCAAACAGTTGCACTCTCAGCATCTCAGCCCTTCTTTCCTCAACCAAGGCATGTGCTCCTGTCCACCATTAAACCATCTTCCAAGCAGTCACCATGCTTCCAGCGTCTTTCTTCCCCACTTGGAACTGAACCCAGAAGGAGATTTCTTCCAACAGAGGCTAGACAGAAACTTCAGATCTGCTCCCTGTTATTCTGGAGCGTCAGACAGGAGCAATTAGATAGCGCAAATCTCTTGACCTTTTGCAGCACCACAAGGTTGAGATGTTCCCCTCCTTCTCCTTTGGGTTCCTTCTCCAAAGGATCTCAGATTAATGGATTCATATTGGGACCCCCCCATACCTGCCACGGCTGCAGCCTCAGAGCCCCCAACCTCTTTTCTCCCTCCTTCCTTCCCCTCCTCGATCTGAAGGAATAAGCGGTATGGCTCCCTGAGCCATACCTACTCCATTATGCTTCACTTATGAAAGTTCACACCAAGCACATTAGTAAATCATGCGTTTAATAACTCCTAAATTGCTCAATAGAACTGTCCACGAGCCGATCGTGCTATATGACAAAATAGGCTTGGAAAGTCCCTGACGCTTGCGCAGAACAATAGCCACGTCCGCACATAACACAAAAACAATTATATATGACCTTATAAGGTATAATGCTTGCATTTCCTTATTCCTGCTATATGCTCAATAAAAGGCGTCGCTGCATAGCTGACGGGGTCGGAGTCAGAGAGATCATCTCCACCCGTGCAGCGTGTACCTCGCCACCTTGCATTCACTCTGCATGTGACGTGTCATGTTTTGCCTCTTCACCCTCGCGAGGGTCCCTCTGAAGACAACCCCTAGGCGACTACTCCCGGGCAGCGCACTCCGGACCCAACTCGAGAGTCCTCCAACCGGAGCGCGACAACTGGGGGCTCGTCCGGGATCCACGGAGCCGGCCGTGTCTACGGCAGCTCTCTTTTCACTCTCGTTACTACGCACCTGGCAAAGGCACTGCAATCGTAAGTAATGGGCACCCCACATTCCAAGACTTCCTCAGCGCATAGGGAGGAGCTTAATATTTTAGTGAAAAGGGCTAATACGATTCAGAAAGATCGAGGTTTAACTGTACACGGTGTGACTAGAAAAGAGGTAATCCTCTTTCTTCTTTACCTCAAAGAACATTGTCCACCCTACCCGGAAGGTGGGTCACTTAAATTATCCACATGGACAAAAATAGGGAAATACCTTTACAAAGAACCTAGGGCTCCTATTACCATTCTCCAAACCTGGCAGAGCCTTATGACTGCACTTTCTCTTCTTCTCCCTTATGACCCCGAAACTCCTGTTTCTAACCCTGAGGCTAAAAAACCAGATCCTACTGTGGCTCATGTTTCCTCTCCGCCGGATTATGCTACTGCATGTCACACCGAAGAACATCAGCCCTCCACTCCAACCTGTCCTCCTCCCCCCTCTTCTTCCTCCTCGCCACCCCTTCCTCGTTCCACCCTAACTGAGACCTTTTCCTCCCCTTCTTATGTTTATGAATCTGTTCTTGATGACCTTGCTCTTGAAGCATATCCTATCACACACATCCCAGGAATGGGTGTCCAGCCTCACTCCAATATCCCTATGAAAATTCTGAAGGAGTTAAAACAAGCTGTAAAAACTTATGGCCTCCAATCACCATACACCAAGGGTTTACTCAATTCTTTGACTTCTAACGATACTTACATGCTAATCTATGATTGGAAAATGCTTTTCAATATGCTCTTAACACCAGCACAATATGTGATTTGGCAATCTGAATATCAAAAACAAATTGATAAAATTATTCATGCAGGGAATCTGCCCCCTAATGTCACGCGTGATGACATGATGGGCACCGGTCCTAGATCCACAATTATTCAACAGCAAAATACACCGCGCCGTGCCTTTCCTTTAATTCAAGAGGCTGCCATGCAAGCCCTAAATCAAGTGGATGATGAATCCACCGGCGCGGGTCAAAATTTCCTAAATATTAGTCAGGGCCCCACCGAGTCTTATTCTGCTTTCATCAGCCGCTTACAGTTAGCCCTTGAACGACAACTTTCCAATGCAGCAGCTCGCAATGAAATCATGCTTAAATTGGCATATCAAAATGCTAATGAAGATTGTAAATCTATTCTTAAGCCCATTGCTAACAAACCAGGTGTCACCTTGGCCGAAATGCTTGAAAGCTGTCGAGTGGTAGGCACTACCGCTCATAAAATGTCTGCCCTTGCTGCTGCCATTATTACTGCGCAACCTTCCACCACCTCCTCCACACCGGAAGCGTATGTCGTGACACGCAGTGGTAACTGTTTCAATTGCAGGAAACCTGGTCACTTTAAAAATCAATGCCGTGCTCCAGGTGGGGGAGCAGCCCCTCGTACTCAAGGTCAAAACAAAGGTGCCCCTCCTCAAGCTAAACCAAAAACTGTTTGCCCTCGCTGTCGTAAGGGTTTTCACTGGGCTTCTCAGTGTCGTTCAGCCCCTCCTCCATATCAGCCGGCGGAAAACTAGAGACGGGGCCCGCAGCTAGCCCCGCTCCCAAGGCTGCTCTCAGTACATCTCATTCTTATGCTTTTCCTGCTGCCCTCACGGAAGATTTCGTTTATGATGATCCTGGTTCTTCCTTTACTCTTCCTCTGGCTATCACTGTTCCCTCTGCCTTCCCCCCCGGCACTCCTGCCCTCCTGATCCCCAACTCTACGCTCATCATGGAAGGGGTAGTAGCTGCACCCTTTCTTTTCTCTGACACAACCTCTCTCCACGTTCTGGGCCTCGCAGCTACTGGAGATCGAATTTTTTCTTTAAAAAAGGGAACGGTGGTCGCTACCTTCATCTTTCTTCCTTCCTCTGAATCTCCCTCTTTCTATGCTCTTCAACAGCCCATCTCAACGGCCAAGCCCACTCTCGAAGTTCTCCTAGACGGAGTTTCTTTTCAAGGGCTCGTTGATACCGGAGCTGACGTGTCAGTAATCAGGACACAGGAGTGGCCTTCCTCCTGGCCCTCTCAGCCGGCGTCTTCCGTACAAGGTGTGGGAGGAGCTCAGTCTGCTAAGGTCAGCTCACGCAATCTTTTTGCCACCTCCTCTTGTTCTACTGTTACAGCTATTCTCCGCCCTTATATTCTTCCTCTACACTGCAACCTTTGGGGGCGTGACTTGCTTTCCCAATTTCAACTGACTCTTACAATTCCCTAAAGACGCATGCCTATCATCCCTCTATCTCTTACTTTGAAAACTACTACCCCGGTATGGGTCGATCAATGGCCTATGACCTCAGAAAAGCGCCAAGCTCTTCAACATCTAGTACAGGAACAATTGCTCGCAGGGCATTTGGAACCTAGTAACAGCCCTTATAACACCCCTGTCTTTGTCATCAAAAAGAAGAGTGGCAAATGGCGCCTCCTTCAGGACCTTAGAGCTGTAAATAATGTCATCCTTCCTATGGGGGCGCTCCAATGTGGACTACCCAATCCTAATCTCATTCCGTCATCTTTTTCCCTTATGGTAATTGATTTAAAAGATTGTTTCTTTTGTATACCATTGGCAGCAAAGGATCGATGTTTGTTTGCTTTTACAATCCCTGAATACAACAACAGTCGCCCTACTACTAGGTACCAATGGAAAGTGCTGCCGCAGGGCATGCTCAATTCTCCCACAATGTGTCAGTATTTTGTAGACAAAGCTCTTCAGCCTTATCGCCTTAAATTTCCATCTCACTTAGTATATCATTATATGGATGATATACTTGTAGCAGCACCTCTATCGTCTGCTCAACTAAAAGAGAGCTTCCCTTTTTTACAACAATGTCTTCTGATAGCAGGGTTGCATATTGCTCCCAGTAAGGTACAGCTTCACTATCCTTTTAACTATCTAGGACACAAGGTTCTTTCCTCCGCTGCTGCACCTGTCATGACACATATGACAATTCCCAATCCTACCACATTAGTACAGCTACAACAAATACTTGGAACTATTAATTGGGCTAGGCCTTACTTAGGCCTTCACACTAGTATACTCACTCCACTCTTTCAAGCGTTAGTAGGCCACAAACACCCTTCAGATCTCATTACCCTCACTGATGATCAACTTTCAGCTCTAGATAAAGTCAATTCATTTTCACAACACCAATGGGTGGATAGAGCAACTATTAATGAACCTTTACACTTAGCACTTTTTCACACTCCGCTTCTCATGACGGCTGCATTACTACAAGTAACTGCTAACAAAACACTTCTTATTTTAGAATGGTTACATTTGCAAAACTCTCCTCGTGCTGTCATTTTTACTCGAACTGCACAGATGGCTGAACTTATTTTCAAAGGCCGCAGCAGGGCCCGTCATCTTATGGGAATAGATATAGTTACTTTGTATGTCCAATGCAAATCTCAACAATGGGAACAAATGTTCCAGCAGTCTGATCAATTACAAGCTGCTTTAGAATCATGGGTGGGCCAAGTTTCGTGCCATCTGCCACCCGATCGGCGAATTCAGCTCTTAAAAATCATTCCTATGTTCTTTTCCTCTCCCATTGTTTTTCAACCTATACCACACTCTCTCACTGTGTTCACCGATGGCTCTGCTGTACAAGGCACCTGCACATGGAAGGAAGGAACTGAATGGAAAAAACTCCTTACTACGCAAGTCACCACTGCTCAACAGGCAGAACTGGCTGCTTTTATTTTAGCTTTGCAAAAATTTCAACAACAACCTGTCAACATCATAACGGATAGCCAATACGTTTGTTATGTTGCTACTCATGCATATGATGCCTATTTTTCTCCCAATGCTTCCCCTCCCTTGTTAACCTTTTTCCTCCAGCTACAGGAATTGCTGCAGAAACGCACGCATTCGCTATTTGTGGCGCATATCCGAAGTCATCAACACTTGCCTGGTTTTCTATCTGAAGGCAATCATATGGCAGATGAGGCCTGTAAAATCTTGCCCATTGTCATAAAGGCCCCTGCTCGCCCTGTCCTAACAGCAGGAGAAAGTCATGACTATTTCCATCAAAATGCAAAATCTTTGGCAAAACAATTTGGCATCTCAAAAGCCGAGGCACAGGCTATCATACAGCAATGCCCCACCTGTAGCCTTCAGGCTAAAGGTTTACCCGAAGGAGTAAACCCGCGTGGTACTGAAGCATGTGACACATGGCAGATGGATGTCACTCAGTACTCCCTCTTCGCCCCATGGAAATATTTGCATGTTTCCGTGGATACATTTTCAGGTTTCATTATGGCAACTGCGCAAAGAGGGGAAACCGCAGGTCATGTAAAGAATCATTGCATTCGGACATTTGTTACACTGGGATGCCCAAAAATCTTGAAAACAGACAATGGTCCAGCTTATACCAGTACTTCTTTTGCTGAATTCTGCCACAACTGGTCTATTGTCCATAAATTTGGGATACCTTACAATAGTCAGGGCCAAGCCCTGGTGGAACGTGCCAACTCCACCCTTAAAACAGCTCTTGACAGATTTAATAAAGGTGTAAAAGGCCATGGCCCGCCTCGCCTCCCAGTGTTTCAAAATATTCTAAATACTTGCTTGTACACACTTAATTTTCTAAACTTAACTCGCTCACCGCCCTCTACGGCGGCTTCCAGACATTTTGCTAAAACTCCACTTCCTTCTCCCCTCCCTCTTGTCTATTACAGACAGCTGCCTGACCCAAAGTGGAAGGGTCCTGTCTCACTTATAACCTGGGGTAAAGGGTACGCTGCGGTACAACTGTCAGATAAAGTTCTGTGGGTACCAGCCCGCTGTGTGAGACCCTATCATGGGGCCCCTCCTGATCCTCTTCCTACCGATAATATACTTCCCTCTCTATGCATGCTCTACCTTTAGAGCATCTCCAACTGTTATTTTTGCTCCTCTTAATACCACTGCTTCCTTTTACTTTTTTCTTTTTTCCACCCCCTCTGTGGCTTCCCCCTCTCTCTCTCCTGTTTTTCTACAGTGGATCCAGTTACCAGGAGCTCATCAAACCACCACCAAGGGAATTTATCATTTCCATTGCTGTCATCCTCCTTGCTCCAGTCCGATTGCCTGTATATGGAAATATGCCACCCTGCCTCATCGGGTTGTTCCAGTTTATTCCTGGCCCTCTGCCACTCAACGATTCCGCTCCCTTCCTCGGCCGAGATTCCCTCGTTCCTTCATACCACCTCAAATAAACACTCCAGATCTTGTTCTCCACCCCACGGCCAATCACCCGCTTTACATTCGTTGTTGGACAAACACCACTTGTACTACTTGGAAATGGACTCATCATGATCAAGTCCTGTTACACACTGCCATGGTCACCCTCAATTCTTCTGTGAACTCATCTCAGGTCTACATCCCTCTTCCAAGTCAAAAACATGCTGGACTTTATGCGTGTCATTGCCAAACTTTAAGGGGAATATGGGGATCATTGGGCATCATGGTGGAGGGGGCTCAACTCCTTCCACCTGGCTCAGTTGATTCCCCGTCCCCTCCACTTGATAAAAAATTCTTGGACTTTACACCAACACCTCCAGCTTCTGCCCTAATTGACTCTGCCTTCTCTGAAGGAACCCCCAAAAATTGCTTTAACCTTCTTGACCGCTTGAATGCTTACATCCGCGTTCCGATATGCCGTCTCTATATTCCAGAAGGAAACAGGACTGTTTTAGCTTGCAAACAGCGGCACCCTATCAGGCATCCCGCCTATTGGACGTGGCAAATTGGAGATAAGGCCATTCGTCCGTCTCAGAATCATCTCGTTCTCTCTTCTACCTGTGAAACATTCCTAGTTTTGCTCAATGTTACTGCCAAAGACTATGCATCCTATGACTGTCATTTACGCCTCCCGAAGTTACCTTATGAAACCTTTCTTACGGTGCACCTGCTCCCGCCAACTCGTCCTTCTCTTCAACGACACCGACGTACCCTCCAACCTGTGAATCGCCATCGATCTTATAAAATTTGCTGGACAGTGACAGACGCCTGGGGTCAAACTCTCAACAAAACTTGCAATACATCTCGCATTTCAGAGTACTTTCCTTCTTTGCAATTTGACTTTGCTGAAATGCTACATGGGCAAACTGCTTACAAAGCAGGTTTCTTGCAATCCAATCCAAGACCCCCTCAACCGTATCCCTCTTATGTGTACCAGTGTTATTTGTATTTTTGTCCTGGTCACTCTCTTACACCTGATCGTTCTTATCAATGCGGGGGGGTTGCTGATACATTCTGTAAGGCATGGTCCTGCGTCTCTACCGGTTACATTTACTGGTCACCACCATCCACGGGGGACCTTGTTTCCATCAAACGCACCAACCCTCACCGGAAGTGCGATTTCAGCTCAGGGATATCCCGTCACACTCGTTGTAATCCTGTCACCATTACCTTTACAGCTGCTGGAAAATCTTCTCATATTTGGGACAGAGGTGCCTCGTGGGGTGGCAGAATTTATGATTCAGGGGGATATGATTATGGCAACGTTTTTTACCTCCAGCGACACGTCACTTTACCACAGTCTCCCCCTATAGGTCCTAACCCTGATATTGCTTCAGCCTTCTTACAGCCTATCACGTCTAACCCTAATCCTCTTTTGGCCCTTGTTCAATCATCTTATGATGTGCTTAATGCTACAACAAATTTCACCACTGAACCTTGTTGGATGTGCTTGTCAGCGGAACCTCCCTTTTATGAAGCCGTGGGATCTTCTGAACCTTTCCTTAACGCCACCAATGACTCTACCTGCCGATGGTCCAATACCACTATCACCATCACATCGATCACAGGCCAAGGGTGCTGCCTAGGTCATATTCCACAGAATTATACGCAGTATTGTCTTAATGCATCTGACCACCATCGCTGTCAAATTTGGCTTTCCCAAGAGCGATTGCAATTTGACTCAACAGTTGGCTCCTCTGGTTTTTCTCAAGTATATACTCTTGTCCCTAAGGCCAACATCACTGCCCGCTTAAAGGGGTATTATTTCATACCAGCAAATAACTCCTTATGGGCCTGCTCCACAGGTGCAACTGCCTGTGTTCACGGTGATGAACTCTTGGCCTCAAAAGGATTTTGCATCCAAGTACACTTATTTCCAAAAATTGATTTGTATTCCAGTAAAGACTTCACCTCCATCATGGAACCTGAACAATATCACATTCGAGCAAAGAGAGAAGTAGGAACAGCCCTCACACTCTCCGTACTTTTGGGACTAGGAGCTGTTGGTGCATCCACAGGCGTTGCATCCTTGGTGCATGGAGCTCAACAAATTACTAAACTTAGTGCTGAGATAGATGCAGATCTTCAACGTATTGAAATCTCCATCTCAGCCTTACAAACATCCTTGACTTCCTTGGCTGAGGTGGCGCTGCAAAATCGACGAGGTCTTGATCTTCTTCTTTTAAAGCAAGGAGGATTGTGTGCTGCACTAAAAGAAGAATGTTGTTTTTATGCAGATAATTCTGGCATTGTTATAGATTCTATGTCTCAATTAAGGGATCGTTTAAAAAATAGAGAAAAAGAAAGGCAGAATCAAATGTCCTGGTTTCAGGCTATGTTTAACTGGTCCCCTTGGCTAACTACCTTAATATCAGCTATCATAGGTCCACTCATTCTCTTACTGCTTGCTTGTATGGTAGGGCCTTATATAACAAGGAAACTCATACGATTCCTCAGACAACGCTTAAATGACATAGGAGAAGAAGTAAATCATACAAAAATTACTGTAAACACTCTGTTTCAAAAACATGCATACCATTTGCTCACCACAGAAGGTGACGATGATTGGAAACCTCCATTTTCCTTATCCAATGACTCAGATGCCGAGGATGAGGTCTTTGAGAGAACAGCTCCACGAGAGGTGCCGGAGGGCATATCTCTTGGGCAAAAATCTCTTGATGATCTCTCGGACGGCATCGAAAGTCAACATTAAAAAACAAAAAAAGGTGACATATGGCTCCCTGAGCCATACCTACTCCATTATGCTTCACTTATGAAAGTTCACACCAAGCACATTAGTAAATCATGCGTTTAATAACTCCTAAATTGCTCAATAGAACTGTCCACGAGCCGATCGTGCTATATGACAAAATAGGCTTGGAAAGTCCCTGACGCTTGCGCAGAACAATAGCCACATCCGCACATAACACAAAAACAATTATATATGACCTTATAAGGTATAATGCTTGCATTTCCTTATTCCTGCTATATGCTCAATAAAAGGCGTCGCTGCATAGCTGACGGGGTCGGAGTCAGAGAGATCATCTCCACCCGTGCAGCGTGTACCTCGCCACCTTGCATTCACTCTGCATGTGACGTGTCATGTTTTGCCTCTTCACCCTCGCGAGGGTCCCTCTGAAGACAACCCCTAGGCGACTACTCCCGGGCAGCGCACTCCGGACCCAACTCGAGAGTCCTCCAACCGGAGCGCGACAAAGCGGCATTCATGGCCTGGGCCAGAGTCTGAATGATACTGTAGCGATGACGGTCATTTATGATCCGTTTCCTGTTCCTTTTCTCCTGGGTCTCCAGTGGGGCTTTCTGGGTGCATCTTCTGCGGCCTTTGACAGAAAAGTCGTGCTTGGAAACGGAACAGCGAAAATAATGATCTTTAAACTGATCTTCCACAAAGAAATGGGGTTCAAAGGCAGTATCTGTTGGCCTTTTTTTTGACCGATAACCAAAATTCAAAATACTATGGATGTATTTGAGAAGTCTGTCTTTCTTTATTGTATATGGTACAAAATTTGTTTGGATCCAGACTTTCCCTTCAATGGGTCCTGGCAAATACATAAGTGCTTCATGGAAAGGAAAAATTCTGTCCCAGATGGAAAAAGTTTCTATGAAGTGGACAAAGACATTGATTTGTTTCCACTTAGAGAGAGCCTCCCTGAGGGGTGCTGTTTGTCCAGTTGTTGTGAATCGTTGTGATATAACCACACAAATTCCATTCCTGACAAGCATCGGAGGGAAAGTCCTCATGAAATTATCTCCATTTTCTGTGTCTGAAGCAAAGAGGCCAATCAGGGTCCATCTGAAATGGAGGAGCAGCTGGACAATTGCTGGGTAGTGGAATCCTTCTTTGGGGACCATATGGTGAAAAAAAGGGAATCTCCTTTTATCACTCAGAGCCTCTGAAGGAATTCTAACAGTGACCTGAAAAAGTAATGAAGAATGCTGTGTTATAATGTGGTCCAGATCAACTCCAAAATATTACTTATTGACAAACCCAATTTTGTTTTGATGAATATATAAGAATAGTTCCTTAGTCGCGGTTTAAAATATTTAAGACAGAATATTAACAAGATTGTCTTTAAAAATGGAATGCAAAATCATATTAAACAAAAAAAAAAACAATAAAAAATGCAATGTAAATTTCTGTGTTGTCCATACAATTCCAAATATTAGATTCAAATTAGCAGATGTTAGATAAAATCCCTGGATCTAAGATATAGGGCTGTATTATGTGCTATTTTTGAGTACTAAAACCTCTTTCTCAGCTTCTATATCCCAAATTCTTTGTTAAGGAATTTTTCAGCTTCTTGTCTAGATGTACAAGAGCACAACTGCTAACAGAATAGTTATGAGTACATGAAATGGATACATATAAGAAAAATAAAAAGAAATAGTAGGACAGTGATGGTAGGCACATTGGTGCGCTTATGCACGCCCCCTAAAGATCTCTTAGGAAAGGGGTGAGGTCAATTGTAGACAGTTGTACAATCCAATAAGTCTTTAATTGAAATTGTCTGTTTTGGGACTATATGTCTGTTTCATCACTTTAATTTTAACGCAATAATTATATACCCTGAATTTATACAAAGCAGAAAGTGTGTAAATTAACAATTATCTATGAGGGCAGGAGCTGAACTCCTTTTATCCATCCCAAAGATACTCTTCTTGGTCTGAATATTTTTTATACATAGACAGGACTATTGCCAACTTGATTCCAATTGGATAAGGCAGATATTATTGATATATGAAAATGAACATGCTAATGGAGGACCTCAAAACCTGGATAGTTTTTCAATAGTAGAATATTCAGTAGAATATCCTCTCGGGACCTTCAGGCCTTTAATAGTCAATTTGAAGATGAACATAGTAGACTAAAACATCGTTGATATGTTCCCTAATATTCTGAAAAGCTGCTCTTGAATTCTATGAAGATATTGGATCTGTTGTTCATCCCCACCACCCCACTCACCTTACCAGATAGAGAAAAACACACAAACCTGTGGGACTTTCTAGGTGCCTTCAAATATTGACATCTGGATGGAGATGTCTCTGGAAGTTTCACCAATCAGAGCCAGGAGGTTTTCCTTCCTCCCACAGCCGTAGTTGGGGACATTAGATTCTCCAGTGGAGAGCATGTCCAGCAAGGCATCTGAAGTGCGGAAGGTGCTTCCATAGTTGTCATGGATATTGTAACCAAGTGTGAGATTGTGCAGGAGCTGGGAATTCTTGCTGACCATTTGAA